>JAMKCH010024932.1:0-63343 GCA_023653785.1 Ophioderma brevispina | reverse complement strand
GGGTGTCTAAAAAAAGGAAACCCTCAAAGCGCACTCTATTTCACGAAAGAAAAGAGTAAACCATACAAATTTATACACATCTGAAAAGTGCATTTCATTAGGTTTCCGACACTGAAAAAATCTTTCCAAAAGGACACATATTGACCGAGTTATGGCCGATTGAAAATTTATACCACTTTTTCATTTTATCCACGGATCGTTACTGTTTCAGTTGTCTTTAGACAATACGTATTCTCCAAGCTCATTCTTTTGTTTATGGTTTCTTTTGTTTTTGCGACAAAGGTCAGTTCTGATATTGAAAAGTTTAGTTTCAATTATTAGAAATTCCAATATCTTGCCTCATTCTTCTTGACTGCGCTGCTCTGGCCCCCTCCCCACTTGGAGAAGTTGGCAGGCTTTCCTTCTCTTTTCCATTTCAACAGTTGGCTTCTAAACATTTTTGTCCGTCGGATGCTTGCAAAGGCAGCGGTTATTCTGTTGCGAAGATCCCCAGATTTGACTCCGCTAGACTTCGCTCTTGGGGAAACATTAAAGAGTGAAGTGTATGTACAGGAACCACGAGCAAAAATTGCCAGAACTTCGCAATAGAATATTAACCGCTGCCATTGCAAGCATCCGACGGACAAGAATGATTAAAAGTCGATTATGGAAATGGAAAAGAGAGCGCAAGCCAGCATCCGTCTTCATGGTCTTAGAGGCAGCCAGTGTGTGTGTGGGGGGGGGGCAGCGCAATAAAGACGAATGAGGCAAGATCTTGGAATATGTAATAATTTAAACTAACCTTTTCAATATCAGAACTAATCTTTGTCGCAAAAACAAAAGAAACCATAAGGCGACGAAAAAAGAAAACCCTGTTTTACGGGCGAGCGAACATTTCGAGTAGGGTCGGTCGGTCGGGCGATATTTTTCTTTTTTAATTGTTTTTTTTTTTCTTTTCTGGAGCTAGCCCCAAAATCTGAAAAATCAAGAGAGAAAATGAAAAATTTTTAGAAACAAATTTTCTAAGAAAAATTTGCCAAAATTGATAAATTTGGGCTAAAAACAGGCTGATTTTTTATATGATTTTTGGAAAAACTAAAAAAAAAAAATTATGCAAAACTGAAAAACCGGGGTCGGTCGGCCCGTAAAACAGGGTTTTTTTATTTTCGTCGCCTAAACGAAAGAATGCGCTTGGAGAAGGTGTATTGTCTAAAGACAGGTCAGACAGTCACAATCCGTGGATAAAATGAAAAGGTGGTACAAATGTTCAATCGGCCATAACTCGGTCAATATGTGTCCTTTTGGAAAGATTTTTTCGGTGTCGGAAACCTAATGAAATGCACTTTTCAGGTGTTATTAATTTGTATGGTTTACTCTTTTCTTTTCGTGAAATAGAGTGCGCTTTGAGGGTTTCTTTTTTTTTTTGAGACACTCGGTATATGTATGTGAAGATGACCATATAATAATAATAATAAAGCAACAGGATGAAAAAAAAATCTGTAAGACTTTATACCATCAAACGAAAAAAAAAAAAGAGATAACGATGGCGTCCGCTAGCTTATTCTAAAAGAGAGGGATATCGTCAACAAAATCAAGATCAGTAATTTATGCTCATAAAATATACCTTTTTTACATGTTTTCAATTTACAATGTTGAACCTTACTGCAGTTTGATTCTTGTTCAGTTCAATCCAATCATTTCGTCTCAACATGGTTCTAGTCATGTGATATTAATATAAAACTTTGATTAAACCAAACATGAAGATCAATTTAGTAAATTAGGATTAGTTGTTTCGCATACTTGATTTTCGTAAATAGGTAACATAAAATCTAGCACGTTTAGCAGTGTTACGGAGCTGTTTAAGAAGGCCAATGGCGGGTGACTGCTACTGCTGGGCTAGATGATTTTCGCTATTTGCAAAGTGGTCACGGTACAATGTCAAACCACTACTTACCTAATAATAATCACAACCTAAATTATTTTTTGTTGTTCTGAGTCATGTTAGTGTGTTTGTTTAACTGCCTGTAACGTAAGTTTTGGTGATACCTTAGGGTGTCGCATTTTATATGGCTGGAAAATGAGCCTACACTTCGAATTCCAGAGAAACTATGTTCAAATGAGTGCATAAACAACATGCCTCTTACGACCAAGTCTCGACATGAGTGTTTTAGAGTTTATGGGCAGTTTTGACTAACTGCTCATGTATTTCATACAGTCTCGAAAATCAAATTATTGATTTGTATTTAACATCATCTTAATATATAGTTTAGTGGTAGGCGTACAATCCTAAAGCTAAAATCGCCCACCTCGACAAATGAACTTGAAAGTGATTGTGGCCCAAATCGACATCATTTCATGGCGGGCGTTATTTTTCCGAGAGCAATGTACCCACTATAGTACTGTGAAGTGTTTACCATGGCGGCGTGCGGGCACTATTCGATTGAGTTTCATGCAATAATGGTGTGAAGAAAGGGCCAGTTTGCAAATTGGTTTTTCTAGACCCCCTAGAATATCATTGCCCCCTTTTATAGCCCAACACCACAGGTATATTGTATGCATTGGTCATATAATATTTGCTTCAAATTAGGTAAACCAGAACATAGGAACCGTTTGTCACTGATTCACCTACACAGGCCATAAATACGGTGCACCGGGTCTGCACCACACCACTCTCGAACAAATCTCCATTTTTCATGTATTAGGTGCCCGATTAGGTGTTTTTTTGCGTCGTGCTTTTTTCATCTTTGACAAAAATTATATTTTGAAGTCTCTTTGATTTATGCGTTTCAAGCAGGGTTATGGGCCATGTGGGGGGGGGGGTAATTGCTTCAAAAAAACGTATTTTTGCCTGTATGACATTTATGGCAAGCCAAAGGATCATCATTCGTAAAATACGTTTTCGACGATAACCTCCATGTCTTTGGGTGAAAACTTGTTTTCAAACTGAACACTTTTGTTTTTATCGATATTGTTTTCACCTCCTCTCCACTGCTTTAACCTTAAATATGTTCTCGTTTTGATTAGGTCTACTAGGGAGTTATTGTTATTCGACTAGTCTTTTTCACACTACTAATCAGATTAACTTATTTTATTCTTAAATTTAGATAAAACTTAACGTTTTCATCGAAAGTGAAACTTACGGTTTACCAGTTTCATTTGTTTTTAACAACTCGCACAGAATGTGAGTAATGGGTCTACAATATATATGTTGCATTATACTGCTTTATAGGTTTGCAATTTAGTTTAAAACATTTATTCATTTATGTTTCCTATCTCGTAATTTGTTTCTGTTCGTCCCAAAAAAAAACCCTGAAATGTGCGTTTGTTTAAACCAAAGAGTTTCGTCTTTGGTCAATTATATTAAACGTTTGATCAATAAATTAACTTTATTTTCATACATTTGCGTCGAAATCAATTTAATGTTGTCATATCAATGATATAATATGACTGTACAAATTAATAATTTCGTATTTGGTTTCACATTTACTGCAACTTTTAAATGAGGTGTCAAAATACGCGTAAATAAACACCGTTTTTAATTTTATCCCGTTATGTATAATACGATGTATCATTTGAACTTGATAATTTCAGGGGTGGGGAGTTACTTTTTTGGATGTGTTTAGTATCCCGCAAGACTCATTTTGTTGATAGTTGTATTCAAATTGAAGGCATGGTTTTATAATAGCGGAGAGTCAATTAATTCTCCCAATCTTTTATTGTTTTACCTTAGGATACACAAATGTGATTATGTTAAACATTTTATTGTATGTTATGGTTTTTTTTTTCAGGCATAGAGATTTAAACACAATAAAGGAGATAGGGCAATGGCAGATGAGAAAACTGTCAGCGGTGTATTTGACACTTCTATAGTGCCAGGTAAAAATGTGTGACTAATTAAAGGGACATGGTCCGATCGCTAATAGCCTCGTCCCCAGAAGCCCCAGATTTTAACGGAGGGGGAAGTTGTCAAAATTTTGGTATTACAAGAAAGCTACTATTTTTCTCATTTACCCTGTGAATCTTAGAGCTAAATGATATGTGGTTTGGAAGTTATGGGCGAAAATGTACCACATTTTGGTCGACCAATATTAATTTTACATAGTACTGGGGCTTACAAAATTACATCCAAACGGATTGAAATATCGGCGCGAAACTTTACAGTTGGGGTTTTGGGGTAAAGGCCATTCTATCACGATGGAAACTTTATATACTTAAATCGGGCCATCACCCTTTAAGTTCTTCCTTGCTTGATAACCTAGTGTTTTGCATTTACCTTTCATAAAAGGGTGGGCCAATTAAGAGGGTCCCTACTACGTTATTTGCTGAAATTAACTATTATTATTGTTTTCATTTTTCAAAATATCAAATTTCTATAAAAGATCCACTAACGTTATAGTTTACATAGCCATAACACAGCTGAGAAAACATGAAATGAATATGGTATAACAATCAAATTATGACCACATATGTAAACGATTCGCTGAAAATGTGACGGTTGTATTTTTTTTTTTATCAGTGTGTCAATATGGTCCAGTTTTTGTGACATTTTTGTAAACGGTTTTAAGCGACGGGCTGTCTTTCACTGAATAAATTATTACATATAATTCAATAATATTACATCTAAACTAGAAGGGGACCTCCTTCGGTAGACGAGGGTTATTGATCAACACTTTATGCTTACAGATTAGATTTAAACAAACCCTATATTGTCATAACGATCGCCTTTATATGTAGGAGTTCTTTATAGTTTTGGTTAGAGTGTAAATGTCATAATCGATCTGAATTGTGTCTTGCATACTACGCGTTTGGACAATTACCGTCATTTTTAATAATTTTCTTGTATGGTACATTATTACATCTGAGAAATGTTTGACGGTTTAAAAATATAACTTACAAATCCATGCCAAATGTTATGTCAAACAAAAAAGAAACCTCTGATTCAATTCAGCAGATGAACCGGGAAAATGTTAGCTTTTTTTGAAAGCTATAAAATCAGTAGATATGGTACCTTTTTGTCGTGTTTGTTTAGTACTTTTTTCAACTATATGTCATCTTTATAAACAAAAGAACAAAAGAGTATCATCAAAACACATGAAAAAACCTCCACTAAAAAGACAATAACTTTTTTCCCGTTTGGTGATAGGGTCTAAGCAACAACGAATTTCGGGCATCCATCGAGGTATGCGGATATTACAGGCAAATGTTAACCCTTTTTTCGCAACAGATAACAAAGACGACAACAACATGATCATCATCAACAGAGTACAACAGACAACAACAGTAGACAAAGTGACCCCTATGTGTCTTGCCTGCTAAGGCAGCCGACAAAAACATAATTTCATAAGTATGATATTAAACTAAATTTGTTCAACTAAACCATGCTTCTGCATTACATGATATTGAAGGATATTTTCAAAATCCACTTCCGTGTAAATTCGTTTATATTTGGATCCAAGTCACCGCCGAAATATATAATACAGTTATTACGTAATATTTCTTAGTTGTCCAATGATGACTAGTAATTTTAGAATGGTCGAGGCATTAATGATTTACTGGACACTTGTATATCAAAGATAAGGCAAAGATAAGGCTATTACACAAAATTATTTACAAAATCACTAATGACGGCATCAATTGTAGTGGCCTCGGTTGCAATCGGTGGGAACTTCTGCTATGGGACTCCTACCTACATTATATTCGTGCTCGTGCGGGTGCGGGGGATGTAGTGCAATTTTTGCCCTTATCGAATGCATTAGTCTTTATTATATATATTGATCAACCTTTTCTTGTACAATATTATTCTTACAGTTTAGTTAACCAAGGGCTACCCGACGCAAATAGTCCTCAGGTTTTCTGTCGGTATTCCAAGCAGAGTTATATTATTAATGTTTCAAACCTGTTATTTTTTTTTTCCTTGTCATTTGTAACTAAAACTGAACTTAACGTGAACTTGAAACTTGAATTGTCTATATCAAACATTATATCAAAATTCAAATGACTTCCGATTCATTTATTTATGTTTTTTTCAAGAATTAATTTTTTTGTCAAGGAAACAATTTAAATAAAAAAATTTTGGCCGTATCACAAAGAATTTAGTCCTGGCTTAACTTTTGTCCAGGACTAAGTTCTACTTCAGAGGACTCTAATATTCATATTCTTTCCTATAGTAGCTTTTTTCTGCTGAAAATACAAAGAGACCGTACAGTAGACACTCAAATCTGAGAACTTACCTATTTGATAATTGTTTCTCTTTCATATTCGGTTTAAAACCATGGAGTGTCTCTCTAGATGGACTTTGTCCGGCCTAAATTAAGCCTGACTAAGTTTCTTTTTTGAATACCGGCCATTTTCTTTTGAATTCATCATAGACACTTCTAGTTCTTATGGGAACGGCAATGGACATTGAAAGAGTGCAACTGGAAACATACAATACTAGGACTACAGAACGCCTTTGAGGATAGATCAGAGGTACCTCATCTATTAACCATGTTTTTTTACGCTAAACCAAACGTAGATGGACAGAAGGTCCCTTGTTGTGGATGCTCTGGACTTTCCTTCTTTGCCTTGCGATGCCAAGTGAACAGACAGACGAGAGGAATTTCCGTGAAAGAGGCAAAATGTGTTTTACTTTCGTCCCCAGGACCACATGCTATCTTTTATCATAAGAATGACCCCGTCTCTCGGATCGTTTGCCACAGATACCAAGGATAAGTGAAGATATATTTGGTGTAGAAGCAAAGAAGGTAGTTGGAATTTTGTTTACATGGAGTTTTGCAGAACATTTGATCACTTTACTCTGGTTCATCTCGTCGTGGTGGCAAGTGGGGAATCGGGAATTAACCTTGCATAAGGTGTTTTCACTTCCGTTAGTGCATAGGGGGGTCCTATGGCCCATTATAGAACCACTTTCCTAAAGGATTTTTTTAGATGAAATTCACCAAAGAAGCTTCAAAGACATCTACAATAAATAATAAAACTGTGAAGAAATTGAAGAAAATAAACTGCACCTGGGTATAGGTAGATACAGGTTGATCCCAAAGTGATGGGATGGGGTATGGCAACCACCCCCTCTTCGGTCGAGAAGTACAAACATTCCTAGTCGCAAACACAGGAATATCACAGACACTTAATTTTGGTACCAAGGCATACTTACTATGGTCCTCTTCTTTCCCATCCATTGATTCAAATGAGTACCAACTCCTAGCATTACTTCATAATGACGTCATAAAAGTTCGCATGTTAGCAAAACTGTCAATTTCCATAGACATACATAGGAGAAAAGTCAATTTTTCGCTATAAAGGTAGGAATATCAGATTTCATGGGTTGTTCACTCTATTTGGATTGGGAATGATTTATATATATTGAGAGCACTTTTTAGTGGCATAATAAGGTGTTTGAGTCACTAAATTGCGAAATATACATTTTCCACCCTATATTCAGTATTTTCGACTTCCTCCAACATATTGAAGAACTCCACTAGTGACGTCATAGGGGGATGTTTTGTACTTATTTTGGGACCACTAGAAAGAGAAACCTAACTCAATCCTTTGGTTACCCAAATTTACAGGAATCGGATGTTCAGAACGAAAATCACAGGGGGTGGTAACCAACCCCCAACCCCCCTTCGGGAGTTTTGTTCAAAAATGACGCAATAGACGATGGTTAAAGCACAAACATAAATGCCTCGGCCCATTTTATATTTTTAAGGTCTATTTATATAATTTACCATAGGGTTTCCATCACCGTAAAACCTCTAATATGGATTTAATCAAATAATTGGCACCAATGACCTACAATACTTTCCCCAGAATGTTTTGATTATTTAATTTACTTTGTTTATGTCACTAGGTGTAATGCATTATGAAACTCAGAATCACAGTAACTTATTAAGTACGATTTTTCTTTTTGTCATGGGCATTTCCCGTTATTGCATAAGAGGGGTCCTATGAACCCATGCTAATTAAACGCAAAAACGACGCGATGGAGTTTGATATTTTTTTGCCCCAAGGAAGCGCAACTAAACGTTAGACAAACACAAAAAATATAACCAAATATATTGCAGCGTTAAACAACGACGCCGACAAAAGAGGGCCCCAATAGGAACCTCCCACGTTTCGCCTCTGCGTGCGCAACGGCGTCAGCGCTTGCGCGTCCACTCTGCCACGACGAGGTGAAAGAGAGATACACACCCTCTTTCGAAGCTAAAAAATACACAAAAGCAACGTAAACGCATTCCAATTGAAACAGCATGCTTAAGGTGTGTGATTTTCATTTTGAAAGTAATCAGTTAACTTGGTTAATTTTCTCCCATTTGTTTTACATTCGTATTCCGCAGATATTGACATGCTTATCTAATTCCGTATATCGTTTAAAGTACTACTTATATTGACAACTATCATGACTTAATTCATCCTTACCCATCCAACGTGTTTTTTTGTTTTCTTTTTAATGTACATATCCATGTCTTGACAGGGAAAGATGACTTGGAGTACGAGGAAGAGACTCTAGAAGATTATATTGCGAATGCCACCTTCAAATGTCCAATTAAATTTGGGGGGGGTTTTTGTTTTTTTTTCCAAAAATTCCTATTTTTGCAATTAATAACAGGGCACGACATTACGAACAAGATAAAATCGACCCAAAAATCTAGTTGAACCTTGTAGCTGAACGTAACCGTGACACATGCACAAACCTCACTTTTTAGAGCCTTGAAGATTTTACATACGTGCTGACAGGAGAATCCGTTTGTGATAACTGGGCATTTTCTTATTTAGCTAACCAAAAGTTAACTTTTCTATACGTCCTATGGCCCAGAGACCTTAGAACATGTTGTGTTGTATACAGAGTGGTCCCAAAAAGTTTACCTTTTTCGTCTGCAAAAAGTTATAAAATGGGTAGACATATCAAATTGTTTGAGGATATTATTAATACAATATATTTTTGTAACCTGAGTAAAAACGACGTGAAACAAAGACGTGAAATGGCAAAATGGCCGCCATGTAGAGAAAAAAAAGGTCAAAACCACTTTGCACACAATGTGGCGGTCACGATTATATCACAGATTGAACACTCCAAACATTTTAATAATACACACCGTATGGGAGTTGGTATTTATTAATAGCCACAAAGCATCTCTAATTATTTCAACTTATTCGAATGGAATTTAAAAATGAAATAGCGTCTTGATGATAAAGTGAATGACAAGAAAAGCGTGCAAGCCCCTTTCAATTTAACATTTCCGCACACTAATTGAAATCAACTTAATTACTTATGTAAATAGTCAATCAAAGTGAATTCAAGTGATTGATTCAAGTATCTCTTTCGGGTCAGTTTCAAACGGGGGGTAAACACTTCACACAAACTTGAAGGGTGGTCAGAGCTTGTTACGTAGTAGGCCTACAGTTCACGCATAGCATTGATCATTGTTAACCGTGATTGCCCCCATAGGACTCCACGTGGTGCAAACTTGTTTTTACCATGTTTTCTCAACACGGCTGCCATTTTCTATTTGAGCTTTGTTTTTAAAACGCAATTTTCACCAGGTTTAACAAGATATTGTATTACAAAAAACTTTGATATGTTAACCCACGTTTGAGAAATGCAAGACCAAAAAGTGTAACTTTTTGGACCACTCTGTAGGACCCGATGACAATGCATAATTAGGAGTCCCGTTATTCACAGAGGTTCAAAATAAAAAAGTAATAGTATCATAGTAACAGCTATAATGGTCATAAATTATCCCAGAGAAAGTACAAAGGTGAGACAAAATCAAAATGCCAATTTAAACGGTTATATGAAACGCCGTTTGTATAAAAATCTACAAACCGTGTGGGTAATCATTAATTAGGCGCTAACACGGTGTAGTGATATAAAAAAAAAGTGATAGAACACCCCAAAATGCAGACAAGGTGATAAGAGAGGAAGTAGAGAAGCAAATAACAAAGAAGTACTAGATATATAAATGTCAAGGGTGGTTGTAGATCTCTCAGCTAATATGTCTATAGAACAACAACAAAAGCAATGTTTGTTTGTCTTAAGGGGTGGCATCATCTGTTCGTATTGACCTATCAGTCAAACGCCCCCACTTAGCTTGTTCTGCTCTATGTATTGCGCGTTGTTTATATGATTTTTATGGAAAAAATTTTTCGGAAAAGGTAGTGGAATATGGAAATAATGATAATGTATATATGTGAGTTACTGGACTGCCTTTAAAAGAATCTGCCTAAGGAGACATTGCCAGGTGCACAAAAGGGTGGCAGTGACTGCCGTACAGCTATTCTATAATATAATTTTTTTTTTTTTTTTTTTTTAAATTGAGTTAAATTAGTTTTTGTGGGCCGCACAGCATAGCTGGCAGGACCATTAGCAATCCGTTGTGTGTGTGTAGTGTGGAGGTATTTGAGTGTGTTGCGTGTGTGTGTGGATGTGTGTGTCACAATTGTTAAGTTTTTTTTAAATTGACATCATTGAAAAAGTTAACTTCAATTGAACCAAGTTCTGTCATAGGTGCACAAGGGGTTCCACATATGTGATGAGGTCACAGGGAATGTTAAAGGTCCAAGGTCATGTGGAGGTCAATGATTGAAAAATGGGCTAAAAAAGTAAATTTACCCTAAATTGAAAACTGAAGTTCAATTGGAACCAAACTTGTGTCATAGGTGCACCTTGCGATCCCTCATATGTTGATGAGGTCAAAGGTCATGTCATGTGCCAGGGTCAAAGGTCATGGGGCGGCCGCACAGCTATATTCTTTGATATAGGCAGCGCGAAAGCCGAGAACCGCAAAAAAAAATTCTTAGTTGTAGTATGGGCTCAAATGCAGGATTTGGATTCTGCAACCTTCTTGTAACAATGCTGCATGCAATGCTGTAACCTATTATGAACAAAATATTTCATGCAACTGTAAAACTTGCTTGTATCTTAAAGAGACACTGGCACTTTGAAAAATAGTGCGCCTTTCAAGATTTGGTTCAAAATTGATATATTATTGCATGTTTGTCAAGCTTTATAGTCCTCACCTGATTAGACAAAACAGCGCCTTATGGTAAACACAACGATTGTATAATAAAATGACTCTGTAGTCATTAATTCAGCAGACGACGGAATTGGCGTTTAACACAAGAAAACACACGCCGGAGTTGCCTAAATTACCTAAATTTCTTTAGCGCTCCTATTATGGTCCCATCTGTTTTAGGGTATGTTTATTTTTTTCCAATGGCCTAGACATCATTTGAGAGCAATTGAAGAAAGTTCAATTTTGTGAACCAGTGCCGCTTTAAAGTAACCCAGGACTTCGAACCGCAACCGACTGTTGTCAAGCCCTCACCGAGACCAGCACGTTTAGAACTCTCGATATATGTGTATTACACTATCTTTTCGGTCCATTGTTTTTTGAAATATTCAAAATATTTTAATATCGTGCACAGAATTTAATTACTGTTTACAAATCAACACCGGTATTTATCATTTCACACTGTGTTTAACTAATTAGTGGCATAATATAAACATGTAATGTTAAAGCCCTTCACTCTTTTAAAAGAGTTCCATGAGCAAGTTACACAACAGGGGGCTCAGAGAGGGTGTGGAATCACCTTGCATCCTAGTCTTAAAACTCTCTTACTCCAAATAAGTAGTACACATACTTTAGTCATTAGTTTTTTTACTGGTCAAATAAGAAATGTAAAATATTTAATTTAAACTCTCAAACTTCCTATCAATTTATAAAATGACAAATAAGCACAGAACGCAGAATAAAAACATTAAAGGCATTAACAGCACATTTTTGAAGAGGCGTCCCCCATTTTTAAACTTGATATTTTTGGCACATCCGTTGGTAATTGGTCTAGGTAACTATACCTTGCGAACGATAATGCTCAGAAATGCTATTTACTAAAATGAGCGCTTTGTAATTAGATATTGGTGGAGCCCAGATTATACTTAACGAGAGTTGGCATAGGCCAGAAGGCTAAGGTATGCCCGTCCCGATGAATATAGTACCTCTCAACCTGCAGAGGAAACTTACCTCACGTCAGACTTGGCCTGAACGCTAATAAAAAACTAATGTGATTAGGCGTAGAGCTACGTAGCATGTTACTATTTCCTAGCAATTTCATATGGTAAATGCCGTTCAGCAGCCGTTGAATTGTTCTGCGAGATCTGCCGAATTAATTCTTCTATTACAAATTCCTTCGTTTAATGCGACAGTCATAACATTTTCGAGGCTCAACCATTCAAATGTATAGTTCACGCCCGTTACCAATGCACTATCGTGTAAAAATCCAACATTTTGCAAATTGAGGGGCGCTCTCAAGAAATGTGCTATTATTGCTTTAACTTACTATACAATGAATAATTCAATGTTGTAATATTTTTATATTAGAAAAGTAAAGACTTGGCTCAGTTCCAAAATGACAAAAAACACAGTACCGAGCATAAAAAAGATTACTTAGCGCATAGCAATAAAAGCATTTTGTGAGGCGCCCCAATATTATTTTTTATTTATTATTTATTAGACATTACCTACTTGAATCTCATTTGGTTAACCCAGGGGGCCATCTATATATTTCCGTATTGGTGGGTAGGAATTTACTAACCACGTAATATATCCCGTATCGCGTGATGGATTACACAGTATTAGACCCCTACTTTACATATTTAAAATCTATGTGTGTAATGATCTTGTCATATGTGGAAGAGACTGCTCTGTCATCCCCCTCTGAGAGCCCAATCCAATATGGCCCTTTATGCAACGCACTGCTGTGTGTGATTGTACAATGCAAAACACATTGATCCCAAGTTATTTCTATGTTCTTCATCTATAAATAAATTTTGAAATTCCTTCTGTGTTTTAGAGAAATGGGTTGGGCTTACTGCCAGACTTCTGTTCAAAGAGGTGAGTAAATGTTTCCTCAGTCACCGTGTCCAGTTGTCAGCATACTCTGCAGAATTCAACACTGTATAACCTCTGACATGACATCCTGATCTAGGACTGCCGTATTGGGCATTGGGAAAACTGGGTCTACAATGACTTAGTGTTATGTTATTGTTGATTTTCGTACTTTGTAGGCCCATAGATACAGAGAAGTCCCAGACTAGGCCTGTGTCTAGGCCTCTGAATCTGTTTTATATGGAAAGCCAAAACTTAGACTTAGTTCTTGCCTGACATGGTCATGATCTAAGGAGCGGCGGTCATTATTTATGCCGGGGGGTGGGGGGGGATTGGGGATTTTCAACTTTTTTTTTTTTTGGCAAAATTTTCGCGTTCCCCCCCTCGGCTTCCGTTCAAAAAATTTCACGTTCCCCCCTTGATCATGCTAATTTCCAATTTCCCTCATTTAAAAGTTCATGTTCCCCCCTCTCTCGTTGATGAAAATTTCACGTTCCCTTTCACGTTCCCCTCTCTCTTACAAATTTTTTCGGTTCCCCCCCCTAAAATCCTCCCCCCCCCCCCCCCCCGGCGTAATAATGACCTCCTCCGTAACTCTGGCTGTGCTATTCAGAATTTAGATCTGATCTACTTTAGGCCCTTACTTTCAATATTCAAATGTCTATACTAAATGATAAATTCGTCCTCATGTGATAAAGCCCCCACCATAGGTATTTTTCCCGTATTGCGGTGAACAACAGGGGGGGGGAAAAAAAAAAACTAAGGAACAAAGTATACATTCATATAGCTAGTGAAACAAGTTAAAATGCAAAGTCAGGTGGTTAAATTAACAAGGGATGAGTGACCAGTTCACAAAAGTGTTTTAAATAAACACCTGAAGTGTTATTCATTTATACTTTAGTTAACCATCACCATCTACAAATAAACATGTTTACCTTTGTTCAAAAACACCGAGGTGCTAATGGGTAAACACGTAGTGTTAAACTAGTTACACACGTGTTAAATATTAATTCTAGCATTAAAATATTATAAACATCTAAAGGCGTTTATCTTACAAAAATTGTTTTTGCAATTTACATAATATTAAACACATTTTAACCCACAAGTCAATCAAAAAATGCTGAAATCAAATTCAACTACGCATTTTACGCAAACTTTCTGCAGTTTGGGTTGAAGTTGGGTGGGAATTGGGTGCCGAATTCTGTTCAGTTATCCTTGTTACTTGTTATGTGGCGGTGTAAAATAAGATGCGGTCCGCCAGAGTACGGGCTTCATAGACGAAAACAGCATAAAGCGTGAAACCAATGTTGCGTAAAGAGTCAAATGAATCGAGTTCCCTATTCTTTACCGTTGTAGGTGAACTACGAGTCCGGCGGACCATATCTCAGGAAATTCTTTTCGGTAGTATAGTACAATCCAATCAGAAACGAAATCAATCCAAGTCATTTCGGTGTTCTACCATTACATTACAATACAGGGGGACCCAATAAAAACTTTACCCAAAATGAAAGTGATATTTTCAATTTTTTTCTTAAATTTGACATCTGTGGATTTTAATTCATCATAAAGAATGGGTAATTGAGCATCTTGCCTGAAAAAAATCATTTTGGTTGAGTGGTTCTCAAGATATGGTCTACTGAAAAATGAGTCAGCAAAACAGACTTGTCCATGGAGCATCATTTTGCTTAGGCATGGGAATCCCCAATGCCCAATTCGAGCAGATATTGTCCTACCCCCCCCCCCCCCCGCCCTGACCCGACAAGACAGAAAACTGGTATTTAGCACAACTGCATGCTATGATTTCAGATTTTAAAAGCCCGGTTGCCAAAACAATTTATGTGTACTTATCATTCCATCATGAAATACCATGGACAAGTCTGCAGTTGTGCTAAATCCAGTTTTCTGTCTTGTGTCAGGGCAATGCACTGGGGTAGGACAAGATCTGCTCGATTTGGGCATTGGGGATTTCCATGCCTAAGAAAAATGATGCTCCGTGGACAAGTCTGTTTTGTTGACTTATTGTTCAGTGGACCATATCTTGAAAAACACACAACCAAAATGAAAAATTTTTACAGGTAAGATGCTCAATTACCCATTCTTTATGATAAAATAAAATCCACAGATATGAAATTTAAAAAATACATCGGTCCTCGGACCGCTTGTGTCGCCTGCCGTCGCGGTTAGTGAATGATAGGCTTTACATGACCTTTGACCTTGATATATGACGTTGGACCTCATCAAAAATGAGGGTTTGCATATAAACTCCATAAATCAAGTTTGGTTCCAATCGAACTTCAACTTTTCAAATGTGGTCAATTTTACATTTTCAGCCTATTTTACAACTTGACCTCACATGATCTTTGACCTTGGCATGTGACCTTTGACCTCATCAACAAATGAGGGATCCCATGTTGCACCTATGATTCAAGTTTGGTTCCAATTGAACTTCAACATTTCAAATGAGGTCAATTTTACATTTTCAGCTAATTTTACAACTTGACCTCACATGATCTTTGACCTTGGCATGTGACCTTTGACCTCATCAACAAATGGGGATGCCATGTTGCACCTGTGACCCAATTTTGGTTTAAATCCATTGAAGTATGTGGATATTATAGGCAAATGTTAACCCTTTTTCACAACAACAACAACAGACATCAACAACAGACATCAACAGTGGACAAAGTGATCCCTATGTGTCTTCCTGCCTTAGGGCAGGCGACACAAAAAGTGAAAAAATATCACTTTTATTTTGGGTAAAGTTTTTATTGGGTCACCTGTAGATTTAAATAAGGTAGATGCGGAAAAGCACCAATTGAACATATTGAATTGTAGCCTACAGTCCCATATCAATTACTTAATCCTACTTTGGCATTGTGGAAAATCAGTTATGCTGCAAACTATTATAAATAAAATCCTTGCTTAAGTAACTGTTTGAAAAACAATGATTTCATGATTTCCACATACAACTGCCGCGGGATTTAACCGATTGCATATCCGTTCAGTGTTTTAACCAAGTTGACAGTCATAACTACATTAACACAGGTCTTGAACACAGGAAATGACTTCAGAAAATGTTCAAGGCCATGTCGTGGATTTTACTTTTAATAGTAAATTTAAAGCAATCTTGCTTTCATTGCAGACCAGACAGTTTATGAGGAAATTAGATTAGACATTACACTATTGTCTTGACAACAAATTCAATAATACAGGGTAACTCTGGACGAACTGTGCGTTGTTTCAGTATTGTTTTGAATATGTAGAGAGCCGCCGGACATTGGGCCCCGTTTACTAAAAAGAAAATAAACATTAAAATACTTGAACGGCAATATGGATTATACCAGTTTTTAAATGATATTACATATTTCCATGGTAGTGATTTGACTAAAAGAAATCATTTTTGTAAAAATAAGCCAAAATTTTGTATTTTATAATTTTGTTAATGATACAAGCATGGAGTTAGAGTTTACTAAAATAACTCCATGATAGAAGTACCATCTTTAGTAAAATGGTACAATTTGAATGGCGGCGAACTGCCATTTACATCGATATTCCCAGTCGCTGTTATCAGATGTTTCATACCGCGTTCATGCAGACTCAACCTGTATAATATCATATCGTTGTAAACAATATTTGGAACACACGAAGGAACCCTCCACTCCTATCTGTACTGACACCTGATTTTCAGGAAACGGAAGTCCATCAATATTAAGGTAATCAATAGGGTCATAACACTAGCCAAGCTCATGCTTGACTCTTTACTATATACAAATAATTTTGATTACAAATAGCTTTCATGTTTCCATAGTTGTAAAAATAAATTGCTAACGAGCCACTCCAAATTCACTTGCATGTACTCCTTATACTCTAGGTAAATAAGTGGGTTTAAAATCAAAATTTTTGAGATAAGGTTGAGTGGCTTATTTTTATGTAAAATGGGGGTCGTAGATGCCCAAACAAAAAGCAGTCTGTATTGACCGCACTCAGACATTTTAGTTGATATTGGTCATTTTTTGACTAAAATCATATAAAATTCATATTTTTACTTTTGGGTGTTTTGACGAGCGTAATTTATGTAAAAATGGGTCACTAATCATAATAAAAGCATCTTATTGGCTGTTTTGATGATGATTTTTTAGGTGAATTTCATCCTTTTTTGGCCATAAAATAGCCTTATTTTTGACTCAAAAATCATATTTTGTTACTTTTGGGTGCTCTGACAAACTAATCTATTGTAAAAATGGGTACTGATTTAAAACACATAATCTTAATTGACTGTACTGATACACAATTTTTGACATGTTTGGTCATTTTTGTTACCATTGAAAACCATTTGTGTGTAACATATGCCTTGTTATTTTTGGCCAAAAATATTTTTGTGGTGCAAATTATGGACTATTACAATATCATGTTCATCAGTGGTGTCATCACCATAATCTTCCTTCTTCTTCTTCTTATCGTGTCCAACACAGTGATCTCAAATATGATCCATCAGAGATGGGGTACAAGACGTCCTGCTTGCTTCCTGAAATTCCACAAAGCCTTGTCTGTGCATTGTTGCGCTCTCATCCAAGGGGCAGACCAAGAGATGTCCTTTGTCTGTGGTTGCTGTCCCACACCACAGGTAGTAGTGTTCTGATCTGCGTCCAGGGGGTAGCCCCACTTCTGCAAGGAAAACCTTAGATTAGATTGGTCGATTCTGGTTTCGAAATCTGTGAGAGATAGCCCATCCGCCCCTGAGGAGTCAGCTCTTCAGGTGGGAGAAGAGCTTACCAGGTTCAATGCAATAGATGCTAACTTGGTTTGGTAGCAAGTCTTTCTTTCCACAAGGCGAAGACTTCTTAAACTCCTTAAAGACTGTTTCAAGAGGTTGATTTGGCTTAGGAACCTCTCTCTCTATGGATTTAAGGCGGTTGGCAGAAGGTCTCTGTCCGGACATTGGGTACTTCACATTATATACTTGGCAGCACGCTCTTGCAAGATCGCTACATGCTAGATGTTAAGTTCTCATTGGTGTTGAAAACGAAGACATCTGTGTCAAGCCGGCAGGAGGCATTTAACTCGAATCAAGTTCTTGATGGGTTGAACTTTCCATACAGGGCAAGCCTACTCTGCACATTAGTAGAACAGGGATTAGTGCCGTCGATCTTATTTATTTCCAAGTCCTTCAAGGAGATAAAAGAAAATTACTCAACATATATGGCGTGTTTGGAAGCATATAACGAAATTGCAACTGGAGTTTCGATAATAAACCCAATACAATTGGATATTCATGGACCTCTCGAAGGCATTCGACACCATAAATCACACCTTCTTCTTGACAATTAATGACATTTAGGTGTTAGGGGCATTTGCCTTCGATTGGTTCAGGAGTTATCGTACTGATAGAAGTCAATTATGTTTCTTTTAACGGTGGGAATCTACAATTAAAACCAAGTAAAATATGGTGTGCCCAAGGCCTCTCAATTTTGGCCATAGCTTTTTTTATATACTGTAGCGATCTCAATACTCTGCCGATAAACTGTCTTGTTTTTTATATATGCCGATGACACCACATCGTCATTCTGATTCGGAATAGCGAACCGTCTTGAAAAAATGTCGTTCATGAAGAGCTACTAGAATATCACAATGTTGGTTAAATGTAACAAAAACTATCTCTCAATATTAGCCAAAACCAATTATAATTTGTTTTTTAAAAATCGCATGGTACACGTAATCTTCCGATTTGAAACATTAAAATGATAACATTCCCATTCAAAAAGTAACTCATTCTAAATTGCTCGCGTTTATATTGATCAGATGTGTTGGAGGGGTACCAACAACCAAATGTAGCTAACTATTGTCGAAATATCTGGAATTTTGTAGAGGTAAATAAAGCATACCCTTAAACTGAAGAGATACCTTGTCTCATCTATAGACACTTGTATTACCGTATCTAAATTATTGTTGTATCATATGGGGTGACTTAACAATTAATCTATCTAGTATCCATATTAAAACAAAAGAAAATTATCAGAAATAGGTACAAACTCCTGTGGCGGGCACACTCCGCACATTTGTTTCATCAATTAAAAACTCTTACTGTTTTACGATTATGCCATAAATTATATAAGGCTCTTTAGGGACAGTTTTGTAACAATAATCTCCCATCCAACTTTTTGTTAAGTTCTTTGTGTCGAATAGCACAATTCATAGTTGGTACCGGACCTCCACTTATTATGGCACAATGAATTTCAAAAACTGATCTGGCCAGAAATACTATTAGAAGGCAGGAGCCCTTATCTGTGGAATGGAATGTCAAGATTATATTAGAAACTCCATAGACACAGTCGTTATTCAAAAAGTATTAGATCGTCATCTGTTAAGTTCCTATCAATGAACTTGTTAAAGATTCTTATTTTCCTGTTGGAGCGAGCGTCAGATTTTCTCGACCTGTGCAAAAATTTCATTATTTTGTGAAAAAAAAATTGCTTTCTTGAAAAGTGATAATTAAAAACAAATTTTCAGTTGCTCAAAATATTCTATTATCCCGTCCTGATCATTTTAAGCAGTTCCTTGGGAGGGGGTCACGGTATACCATAAATATTGAATTTCCTCCAGATTTTGTCCCGATGCTAATAAATACTGGGTGCAAAAGGCTTGATTGATTTTTAAATGTTTGAAGAAATAAAATCTGCCAATACCCCTGTTTTGGTATAGGCACTGTAATGTAACAAATATAAGGTTAGCAGTGTATTCAAGATGCCTTTAGATGCTAATGATGGAAATGGCATAAATAATGGATGAGAGTAAATAATGAATAAGAAATCGGACCTCGTCACCTTTTAAAAATCTCCAAACGGACTTAGAGTCAAATTCCATTGGCCTTATAGATAGGTCTTGGGTAAACGTTATGTATTTAATTTGGTCAAATTTATATATATTTCATTATGGGTGCACATAATGGTCTGGTTATTTAATATCATAAATCAATAATACTTGCCTAAATTAGCCAACATGTTAGTCTGTCCTCACTTGCCCTGTATGTCTTGTCAGCCACCAATGTCGGTAGTTGACGTTTTGTAGTTGTCTTTGCACCTTTACATGTTTAAAGGGTAGTCACATTTCGAGCTTTGCTCCAATGACTATCTCACCACATTTGTATTTATTATGGTTATATAATAAGTGTATTTGAATTTGATGTGGTAAATAAAGAAAGAAAGAAAAAAAAAGGCCTTTAAAGCACGCTTGAATATAGAAGCAGACGGCAAGGATCACTGAGGCCTGGATCTGAACGTGAAAAGGATTGCTCCCAAACCCCATTACTATGCAAATTTTGCCCAAATAGTGATCAAGACTGCGCGGAGAGAGATTCATACCAGAGGCTGTAGGACAGACTATATACCAGGCCGTTCTAAGGAATGTGATAAAGAATATCAAGAGTATACTACCATTTTTGAAGCTGATTCTTTTATCAGCTAAAACAACTGCTAAAGGTGAGGGAAGTTTATCTCCAGGAATCCAACAGAGCCTCCACAGCACCCAAATGTTACACCAACCAAGTTGTCACCTGGAATTTACTTTTAATGGCAAGGCAACAGAAGCCCAGGAATAATGATCAAACTACAAGTTGTACAAGGTTTAGTGGCGACCCTGGTTTCAACATGGACGAATTGGAGAAACCGGTATTGTAAACTTCAACCAGGAAAAACTTTTTACTTTAAGACTTGTTTCAAAAAACTGTTTCATATTTTACACAAAGGTTTGCAATGGTAACACACAAATGATCCAACATGTCAAATTGTGTTCAGTACAGTCAATTAATTAGATATTGTTTTTAATCAGTACCCATTTTTAATTAGATTCGTTTGTCATAGCCACCCAAAAGTATAAAAAATATGATTTTTGACAAAATAAGTTTTTGGCAAAAAGGATTGAAAATTACCTTAAAATTCCAATAAGCAATAAGACTGCTTTTATAATGATCAGTGACCCTTTGACTAAATTACGCTATCAACACCCCAAAGTAAAAAATATGAATTTTATATGGCTTTTTAGTCAAAAAATGGCCATTATCACAAAAAATGTCTTGAGTAGGTCAATAAGACTGCCTTCTTTTTGAAATCTACGCCCCATTTTACATAAAAGAAGCCACTAAAACTTTCTGCACCAAAACATTTTGATTAATTAAACCCAACTTATCTCCTAGAGTATGACCACTCGCCACTAATCGGGAAGCTTTTTATCCCAATTCTATTGACGGACGGAGCTTGCTCTTCACATCTGAAATATTTTTCACTGCCCAGAACACGAAGTAGTACGGTGCCTAATATTTGCCTATAAACGGGACTATTCGATTGGAATGACTTTGGACTGTAGACAGGTTTTTTGTAATTTTTTTTTAAATACCATAAAAAATAGATAAATTACAGTTATTCCTAGGAAGAACTAAGTTTAATGTTAAGGAGTGATTTTGACATTGCTTTTCTCAAAGTGTAGGATGGGATAAGAACCTCGCCAGGCTCGATCCAGTATCCTGTCGTATTAAACAATGGCGATATAACGACCTACCTTAACCATTGTCTACCTGGCCCAGTTTGGTAACAAATAATAAGTTACAACATGGCCCAATATGAAGTCACTATGCAGTCATAAGTCAAGGCAAGTATCAAAAATATTTGAATATGTGGTGCATTCGCTGGGCGCCACCTCATTAGTATGGTAACTAAAACCCTCTCTAAAACTGTGGTAATTTTATCATTTAGATGTTTAAAAAATCTAAACTTTTTGTTGCAAAAGTGAAATCTTCGCACTTGTGTGTCTATGGAAGTCAACAGTGTTGCTGGCTTTTGAAACTTATGACATCATTTTGAATTCATTTAGGTATTTCCTAAGGCACTCATTTCAGGTGACACCAATCTAATCCTAAATGACTGTTGTGCGAACCAAGGTCTTTCATCGATTCTGTCATTCAATACTTCACATGACCCATTCAAGTGATCGGTACAGCGATACCGCTTTCCAAAACCAGCTACCAGGTATTGGCTTCTCCTTCATTGCCGCTTCGCGAAAAAAGTCGGGCTCCATGGTCTCTTCTGATTTAGGAAAAAGACATCCGATTTCTTTTTGTAAATCAGATTCATAACAGGTCCTCCATTGCTTTAACCATGTCATCAATTATTTTAAGAGGGCTTCAACTTGGATGATGGTGTACTCGTCAGACGCCTTATTTATTAAAGGCGATACAGCGGTTTCCATTACTCACCAATATCTTTTGATTTCAAAGGAATCGGTCCAAAGATTCTCGAGAATCCAATGGCATCTCTTCTAAATCATCTTGACCTTGAACAAAACTACAATAGCTGTCAAAAGAACCATATATAAAATATAAACTTTAATTTATAAAAAAAAATACACTACGAGAAAGCTAATTTTAGACAACGCGTTTTACTTAAGGAGTGTGATCTCTGCTTTGTTGCCAGTAGCGTACAAAAAACATCACAAATTGTAGCATTTGTGTAAAACGGAAAAGTTTATTTAAAGGTTTGTGCGTAAAGGTTATAGGCAACATTAAGCAAGAAGAAACAATTTGGGCACTGTTCTCACCATTTTTTGGGGGGGGGGGACAATGTTTCATATTGTTTGGCGCTCGATACCTGTTTATAATAGAAGGGCGTAGTTTGGCATGGCAAACTGCATTAAAAGTGCTGATGAAGCATATCGTTGGGGGCGGCCAAAAGAGATAACGCAACAAAAAAGTAAGCCCCCCTCTAACAACCGCCTCCCATTTCTTAAGTAAAGATAATTTGTATCGAAGTAACGAATAGTTAATAATATTCTATAACTGTTAGTTAACTGTTGTGTGAAATTGAAGCATCCGTTCACATCACGGCTGTCTGTCGCAAATAAAGACATGTTTTTTAAAAAGTGAAATTTTTTTTTTTTTTTTTTTAAAAAGAACACTTTTTAATGATGGCCACCTTTCGGACCCAGGAGTTGCAAATGGTTTTTGGGGTATAATAATTATAATAGGCATGTTTTGATATTTGAGTGTTTCGGTGCGCATGGCTACAGAGCGTGTAGCTCTGTAGCCATGCCGCGTATGTTCAAGGGTAGTTTGATAGAGATACTTGGCCCAGGGAAGTTTCTGGCTGTTTTGAGTTATGCACAGGTATTACAGAAGCATGATTGATGTGAACTTTTAATAGCAGTGACGATGAAAAAACAGTGGCAACGGACGTGGGCCTGGGGCATAACTGTTGAGTAATTTAAGCCCAACTTACAAAATGTACTAATTATTACAATGCGTAGGCTTGATTGCATGGCTGTAGCATAATTAATTTACAATTTGAGTGGTGATACGGATATGGTGTTATGACTTAAGATAAGCCTTTGGTATTGTCATGTAGTATAGCCAATTTAGAATTTCGTTCACGACAGTCGTGCAGATAGCCTTTGCCTAGCCTCGTTTCAGTCCCATTTTTTTCTAATCTGGAACTGAGATCACTGCCTATCGCCTACACGTAGACAGGTTCGAAAAAAATATTTTCTAAAATTTGCTTAAATTTATCATGATATTTACTAAGATCTTTGAACTAAAGGTTTAAGAAATGATTTTTTAAGGTCACTGGGACTCGAGACTGCCATAGTAAATGCACGGAGTAGTTCCCCAAATACCGTTTGGAGATCCCCAATCCCCAATCGAGAGGCCGTGTCCGACCCCCCGTACAGAACCACGTGTATAGTATAGTCTCACATCGTTGATCGATACGCTGTGACCACGGAGATACAGAATGCTTGGTGCCTTGCCGTATTGTAGTTATAAACGGGATAACGAGATGAATAGTTTGGTGTTCACGTGTTCAGGTACCAGGTCACGTGGCAGGTATCAGGTATCAGGTATCGGTTTGCTCTTCGGGGGCGGACGATAGATATATAAATCCGACTATGTTAAATCAAGGTCTTTACATGCCCTCTGGCTGCCAAAGTGCTATATTTTTCCAAAAGACACCGTTTATTATGTCTAACCAGTAAAAAATTTACCTTTCCCTACTGATTCAAAAACGACGTACGATGACGAAGAATCGGTTGTTTTTTTTTTCCAATGTAAGGGTACGTACGTACGTCATTTTTACCTGAATGGGTCCCCCGAAGCAAAATACTAAACACCAATCATGCCGTGACGTCATCAAATCTTTATTTTCCAAAAATTGGCTGTGATCCCATAATAAAATTCCTTTTTAGATTCAACATCTGTATATGTTCTGTAATAATTAATATTCAATGTCCCCGGCATGAATGTGAAAAAAGATGGGTCCATAATTATACAAACTGAAAACATTGTCAGCCGGCTAAATACCCTTACCTTGGACTGTATGAGCAGACGGATCCCCGTTTAGTTTGCGCCAGGCTTACAGCCACTTGCGCGCGGTTGCGGGGGTTATGCGTCATAGCACCTGGCGATGATATCTATCCTCCTCTATCGCCCGGACTTGGTAGCTCAGTGTGTTAGAGGCGCCGTGCTAGTTAATACGGAGGTCGCCGGTTCGATTCCGGCCAAGTACACATGGGTTTTTTTTCAACTCATGTGGGCGCTGGCTATCTCCATCTAGGCCTGTCTACCTGGAGAACTAAGTAGTAAAATTTCAGACTTAACTTAAAAGTTGAGATCTGTTCAGTAATGTGTGTAGAACCACACACGTCAACTAAACTGTGGACATCATAAGTGTACAAATGGTATGGACGCTGCTGAGGGATAAGAATCCATTCATCCTATAAAAGGCGTGTTACAGACCTCCTGTGTACTGTCTGCATTGACAAGGGTATAAATAACGCTTAAGCTGGCCCCAAAGATGCGTAAGGGATTGAAGTCTGGTGAATTTGTAGCCATACCATTCGTTGAATGTCCCACAAGCCAAAACGTTTCCTTTCTCTGTGTGGACTGACGTATGCCCCATAAGATCAAAGGCATTGCCACAAGCAGTCCGCATATGTACGTTACAATATGTGAAGGAGAATTTCCAACGACATAACCGGCAGGATTCAAGTTCATTTAAGACTATATGATTAAGTACCATAAGAAAGTACTGTCAGAGTTCCTAAAGGTTTGTTGGATACACACATTCTGTACCATGCTCAACTTTTTAATTTAACTTTTTTTCGATCAACTGATTAGTAATGATATCACTATTGCTAGTTTGAAAAATGGCCTCTTTGTCTTTGAGCTGCGCTCATTCACGCCGGGAATAAAGATGGCCTCTAATTTTCACACCACAGTTAAGTAACTCATAGAAATATTCTTAACTGTCTTACTTTGACAAACTTCCTATATATACATTAGGAGCGGTTGTTTAGAGGGGAACTTACTTTTGCGTTGTGTTCATAACGCCAGTTGGGGGCAGGGCAGTTGCAAACTCTCTCCTCTCTCTCTCACCCTGGGTCGGTAGCCTTTAAGGTATGTGTTCCAGAAAAACTTGTACTGATGAAGGTTGTTATTTATTTCTGTACCTATACACCATCCGGTTTTGCCATTCTAAACACTTTAAAGCAAGGACAGCACCATATTTTGAATAGCGCCCTAAATTTTCAAATTGAGTTTTTTTCCAGTTTGTGTTGGTAATTGTCGCGGTAACGAGCTTACCTGCACGTGGTACTGCTCCAAAATACTTAACTTGATCATAAAAAGAAGTATTTTGTAATTAGAATCGGGATCACTGACTGTACTTTAATGCTGTCTGGAAACGCCGAATTTAGCCCGTCCATGAAAATATGGCACTCACGAATAATGACCTCTAAACTTGACCTCCCTGAACTGTGAACAACTAATGGCATGCGCCTAGATCACTACATGGCGTCAATTTCCCGGCTATTTCATATTGGAAGGACGTTTCCCAGCATCCGTTGAATTAATATAGAGATCTGCGATATTAACTATTCTAATTTTCCTTCTTTTGTGACACATAGAGACTTTTGAGGCTCTAACCATTCACAGGTATATAATGTTTACTAGTCAATTTGCCATTTCCACTGTTGCGAAAATCCAAAATATCCGGAAATGGGGGCGCGTCGTCAAACTTTGCTGTTATTGCGGATAGCATGGTACAGACGTATAAAGGAATTGGGAGATCACAAATGCCCATCCCTTAGCTGGCGGCGTTTTCTAAAGTAACATACGATTTTATAAATATTTCAATTGAATTGTGATGAAAAACAAAATGTCAGCAGGTTCTTACCTTCAAACCACCAATCATGATAATTTTCCTTTGGTTTGTCCATACCCGTTCATGTAATGTAGGCATGATCCTGCCGTGCATGCGTATTGCTTACCTGTAAATAAGCCTTCTTTAACAACCTGACCAGTAAGCTCACGGTCTGCTCTATCTCTGGTTATTGTACCTGTCTCTCATAACCACTACATGGCATGAGGTCCCGGTGCATCAGTAGCAGAAAACGTGTAAGCTCGGTCATACTTCCCAATTCTTCTTCGAAGTGTCAAATAGACCCGGTGTGTCTATGACAACAACAGGACGCCCAAATACTTCATTTTTGCTGAAACTACATTGTTCAGTCATGGACGAGCCTCCAATTGCTGTGGCAAGGGACGTTGGTTCTTTTTATACTGCAGGAGTATGTGGTTGCCAGTAGTACTTTTTCCTGAGCCTGTTCTCCCAACAAGAACTAAACGCAGTTCTACCACGTACACCATCAAATATAGGAAAAAAGAATAGCCAAATAATTATGGCTTGGTTAATTAAAAACTTAAAGTACTTAATTCAAAGGGATGTTTAACACAGAAAATCCTCTACGACGAATACACCAAGCTCTTTCCCAGATAGCATTACAACGTTGGGCCACCTAAAAACTCATAAAATGGCGACCTACGTCACAGAGCTTCACAGAGGTGAAAAAACCCCGAAAAGCTCAGGGAATCCTCGTATCGCGGTGAAAACAAAGTGCACAAAATTGAAAAATATAGTCACTGCAAATGGCATATGTTTTATTTTTACGCACAATCTTGCTAAGCATAGGCCCTATTTTTTCTGAAAGCCCTGTCCGTTTCGGCTATAGGCCTACTAATTTCCTTTATTAATTAGGCCTAATTAGTATATTTAGCTAATTATAGTCTGCGGGACCACATATTGCCCCAACGTTGGCCTGCCGACCACAAAACGATCAGTTCTCCCACCATTTTACAACTTCGCCCCGACGTTGGCTTACCGACCATAATTGACCATTCACTCCACCATTTTCCCAATGTCGGCCCACCGTGGGCCCAAAGTTGGCCTGCTGACCGTGACCGCGCCGACCGCGACCGTGCCGACGTACCCCAACGTCGGCCCTACGTCAGTTTGATATGGGGTTGTATTACGTTAGGCCAACGTCTTTTTGCCAACGTCGGGCTAACGTCTCTTTGCCAACCTTTTCCCGGCTATTTCTCGGGCACGCCATTTTCCCAACATCGGTGGCTTGCCGACCGTAAAAATGGCAAATTTATACCACCACTGCCGGCGTTGTTCCGACGTTGGCACGACGTTGGCTTGTCAACCGCAACCAATGCCGACGTTGGCCAACGTCGTAATGCTATCTGGGTTACTATTCAAATTTAATCTTTGCATATTGTAGAGGCTAATGTTAATTGAACGAAGTTATTTCAACCAAGAGAACAATTATCCATCTAGACTATTGTAAGAAACTGCCTACCTTGTTCACTAAAGCATTGCAATCCTCGAGGGTAGTCCATCTCATCAATATGGAGTTGAAGGAATAAACTACATCCAGCTTTTTGCTCTCGGTCTCTCGTGATCAGTATGCTTTGAAGGTGTGATTGAAGGCTCCCATCTTTATAAGAATTCCAAAAGGCATCAAGATTAGGTTGGCTCGAAATTTGTAGCACGAAGACAATCAAACCACGTCGGATTTCAACAAGAGTAGCTCCATTGTCTCGAAAACATCACTAATACTCTTCAGCACGTTGTTTTGTTCCATTAACATTTCAATGGTGTTCCTTGGAAGATCTTGTTGTGTTGTTGAGGAAGAGGTTTCGGTTGATAACGATGCATCTTGTAAAGTAGGTTCTTGTGCAAAACTAGGACTCATGATTGCTAAAACAATCTCTTCCTTCACTTCTTCTACGTTAGTTGATTTTGCCTGCGATACTATATCTGCTGTTACGGACAACTCTGTAACATCGAGAAAAAAACAAATCAACAATCAAATCACTGAAAATGACGGAAATAAAAGAAACAAATGAAACACTCGGATTAATTACTCGGGTCATAATCCGACAGTTACATATATGAATTGTAAGTTACACCAGGTAGGCCTACATCTATCTGGTGTGCAGACTATAGAGCATCTCGTGTTGTGCGTCTTGACGTGTTGTGAGTTTAGTGATCCGTAACTAAAATTTTCTGGTTACATTATGTTAAAAATTTGGTCATTAATTTTAGCTCAATAATATTGGAAAGGGTTGGTGATAACCAAAAAGAAAAGATGAGCAAAAAATAAAATGAAATTACATCATTAGTGGAAGTACAAGGCATGAAATCAATTATTATAACTATAGGGTGATCATAGAGAAATAGATTGTGTTCTAGAGTCATGGCCGCTTTAAGGGTCCCAGGAAATGCAAATAGAATTTATGTGGTTTGTGTAAAGTCTACAAGGAGGGACCAGAAACCATTCAATATTTGGTTTGGTGATGACATCATTTGTGGTGTCATTAATTTATCAGAGAGTAATAGAAAATTCAAGGTGACTGGTGTGAATCTATTCATGACACTAATTGCTAATCAATAGTTTCACAAATTATGTCACTGGTAGTGTATTCTTTTTTCTGGCCCTGTTTATTGCAATGGAATGTCCCACAAAGATTTGGATTATGTTTATCATCTCATTTCCTGGGACCTTTAAAAACAACAATGTTAATTAAAATTTCTCCTTCGAACGGTGACGTTTTGGTAAAACTGCATTTGTAAAGAAAGTGTAAACTTACGAACATGTCTTTTGATGTTGGCAGGCTCTCCAGATGCTGTCTGCAACCCTATGTTGCTATTGCCTTGTCCAAAACCAGATTTCAGTAAGGCGGTGCGCAAATCTCTCATGCGCATGCCAGTGTCCACGTCTGAACCGTCGTCGTCGTCCGACATTATAATCTGTTATTAAACGTGTGAAAGGGACTGGAGAAACCAAATATTTTTAATATCTTCAAAACAGTATTGTTTTGGATTTTCATTGGATGCAAAGTCATCCGATTGGAGTCCAATTTCTGATTGGAGGAACCAGCTGTTTTCTACATTTTAATGGGATTTTTCCCATTCCACTTCGGTTGTACTCATGCAATACAAAATACGCATACGTTCATTACATTTGTTTTGTACAATTAATCGATATTCCGAAGAACCACGCTTTTTCGGCGAGATTCAAAGATTTTTGATTGAAAAACTTGGAATCTCGGTCAAACCGATAGCCAAAATTTCCGAATTGTGGTCGATAAACCAAGACTATACAATTCAAGATTTCCAATTTATATTCCAAGAATCACGATTGAAAAGCCTGCCAGTTAGTAAGGATTGAGAATCCTATTCTCGATGTTTGGGGAAGAAGGTTTAAAGGCTGGATGTTTGTCTAAAGTTTGAGTCGATGCTGAATCCTAATTTTGACTCCAACCTCTGGGAAATGTGGGAATTTTTGTAAAATAAGGGTGTAAGTTAAATTTTGGAATCAGGTAAAATTGCGTTTAAATGTACACCAAAACATTGGTCTCGTTATAAGGATTAAATAAGGTGTAGTTTGTATAGGTTCCGACTTAAGTTACACAGTGAAGCCCTATCCCGTATTAAGTTTGAGCACAAATGTATTCGAAAAGTACCACCTTCCACATGGTTTCGTTTACATAGACGGCTCGATCATTTATTCAAAAATTATAACTAAGTCGAAGACAAGCATTTAACTTTTATTATATGAAAGATAATTGTCACAGAATTACTTGTGAGCTGAAAAATTTGAAGAAAAAATTCTTCCATGGTTTCAAAATGCAAGAAAACTAGCAAATTGATGAAATTTGGCTGAAAATCCAAGATGGCGGCCGTAAAACTATTGCTATTTAGGTGCTTTCAAAAGTAGTCATCAGAAGAAAATTACGTGGAAGACAAGCCATTGACATGTTTTATATGAAAGATAATTGGATAAGGATTAATTTAAGACTAAAAAATTGAAGAAAAAATTCATCTTTGGTTTCGAAATCCACAAAATCTAGGAAAATTGGTCAAAAATCCAAAATGGCGGATATGCAATAAATTATCAGGGCCGAACCATGTGCTTCCTATGTGTGAGATGGTTCTCGTGGACGTCTTCAGAAAAAGTACATTTCGAATGTACTGGTGACGTAATATATAGTATACAGTTTCCTGTTGCAAATATGCATCATGAAGGTTTGTAGAAAAGTATATCAGCAAACTGTACTCAAAAGGTACTAATTTCTAGATGAAAAAAGGACAATACAAACAGGTTGTACTAGAAAAGTACTATCCCGTTTTTAGTCTGCTCCCCAGGGATGTCCAGTGAAAAAAGTACATTTCGAGCACAATGTATGGAAATTTACTCGAAGTGTACTATATAGTTTTCTGTTTAATGTGCATGTAAGGAGTATCAAGAGAAACAAAAAGTACATTTTGAGGACACTATACTTGAAGTGTACTCGGAAGGCACTCTCCCGTTTTGAATTTGCTCTGTCTATAGAGAAGAGGTTAATTTCGAGCATATTGTACTCGAAAGGTTCTCGATGTACTTGGACATAACAGTGTACTCCAAATGTACTCGACCAAAACAGTGTACTCGCAATTTACTCGAAAAGTACTAGTTTATCGTTCCATATTTGTATTTCAGTAATGTCCAGAGGAAAAAATACGTTTCTAGCACATTGTACCAGATATGTACACGATATGAACAGTATACTCGATATGTACTCGATATAAACATTACGAACATGTAAAAAATGGCGATGGGGTTGCGCAAGTAGTCGACAAAGACGGGCCAAGTCAAAAACTATCAATAGGCTTTATTAGCAAACTGCAATGACACATGTACTGACATCCTTAAACAATATAGAAATGCAATGGTGCAATGTTCGATTCCACACTGTATTTTAATAACGTGTGTCTAGCAAGTAGTACGTGTTGAGTATCTAAACCACAGTGTCTAACGAATAATTAAGAACTCTTGAATTTAAAGACATTGTGTTTTGAAATCGTGCTGAACATGTAATCGGAATTATCTCACAAATACAGAAACAATTAAAATCACCCATGTACCCTGATTTGGTTGATGTGCTTCTGTTTCCGTCAATTCTTCCGTTGATTGAATGGTCACACCATCACCGTATAGTTATATCTAATTTGTTTCTATCTTCATGAAGTGCGCAATGGTGTTAATTGAAATCTAAAGTGGCCATGCACGAAGCCATCTTGAAAGCGATTCGAGTGAACATACAAGGTCAGGGGTGAGCAGAATCCCTGCACATTTGAACACCCCTGTAATGTCCATAGCTGCCAAATAAGTATACAATAAGTCCTTTTAACCAGAATCCTGCCACACGTAGATCCCTTGCTTAGAAGCAACCAAGCTGGTTTTAGACCAGGACGGCGCTGTGCACAGCAGATTCACATTCTCAAAGAATTGTGGACGGCTGTAACGAAAATATCACCTCCCTTGACCTGTCACCTTCGTTGACATCAAGACGGCCTTTGACTGCATCAATAGGGTAACTAATGTTCTCAATAATGGCATTCCGAAGACCTTGGTCAGCGCCATACAGGTACTGTACAATAACTCCTGCAGCTCAGTTATGGTTGGCGGAAGTATTTCTGAACCGGAGTTCTACAGGGTGGCACACTAGTCCCCTTCCTCTTTCATCATTGTCGACCATCTTTTGAGGAAGCTTCTGGGTCAGACTCGGGAGTTGTGACTTGCTCTCACCAATCAAGACGATATCCAGCCAAATTGCTAAATGACTTGGACTAGACTGACGATACCGCCCTCCTTGAGTCTTTTATCTTAGTCTCAGCTCTCCATGACTGCAGATGCAGCAGCAGATGTTGGTCTTATTATAAGTGTAGCCAAGACAGAGCACATGACCATCAATTGTCTACCACAGCCTCCCTTACTTCAATGATGGGATCCAGTGCTGGCGAGCTGAAGAGAAGGAAAGCTCTTGCTTGGACAGCCTTCTGAAAATTAGAACATCTGTGGAAAAGTATCAATACACTTGTGTATTCGTAGGTAATTCATATTGTAACGGTCACCAAAAACCTCTCTCCAGGCCGGCAAATAGTTAACTTCAATCAAATCACATTAATTAGTCTAAGATTGTGTTTTTATACTAAATGAATCTTTCTTTTTTTTTTATTCTAGTTATTTTTTGAAGTCTCATTTGATATGACTTAATTATTGTAGAACTTTTGAACATAATGTTCTGCTTCTTGTTTTCATTTGATATATCATCCAAAAGGATAGTTATAAATGTAATATTATTGTTGTTTTCTTAATGTTTTACTCCATAGTTATTTGAATATCCTAGAGGTTGTTCACCTATTTGCTGTAGGGCACGGTTTATCTTTAAGTACTATTTGAGGGAAAGTGTTCCAACCACTTATCCCATGATGCTTTCAATTTCAAGTGCACTTTAAATTATAGGAGTGTGTGATATGTTTAGTGAGGGGTAGGCATTCTTATGAATAGTCTCTGTTTCAGAGATATTTAGGATATGTTGTGGTAGAAATAATTCTTTGAGTCAGGCATTTTGGTATGAACTGGCACCATTACTAATTATATATACTGGCATACCACCTACTTAAACCAGGTATACCACTGATGAAATGGTAGCTAAATGTTTCCTCTTTCTGATTCACCTATCAAACAAAGTTGGTTAAATAGGATTTGGCCGGCTTTGGGTCTATATAGTAATTTGTAATAAGCTATTGTTAAGGTGCAGAGTTTTACACTTAGCTGTGCTCAAATGTGATTAGTTAGTACTTTGCAACAGGTTTCCTATCTTAGGCCAAATTCTTCACTTGCATCTAGAGCCTCCATCAGCTCAACATCTCCAATCCATCACTGTGTAACTTCGGCCATTTTAATTCAAAGATATTCCATCAAGTCTAACGAAGTTATATTGTTTCCAACTTTGATACCAAACATCGTGTATTATTAAAGTCACTGGCATCTCATCAAGTCATAGCTGTGCGTCTTCATAGTTGTTTTCTTCATGTTATAATCGCAATCGAGAAATGTGCCCCACGATCAGTCGTTGAGTGAACATACGAGCACCACTTTCCACATATTTCTTCACCATAGTACAATATTTTTAACCAAACCCACCTTTTGTGACATTTTTAACTTCTGTGTGCAGCTCAACTCAGGTGACGAGTTGTAAGTACTTAATTGTAAAAATATTACGTGTGTGATAGTTTAAAAAAAACTTTTGAGTTTGCGATTTGTTGTGTCAAAAAAGGTATTCGTAGTCTTATTCTGTACCTACGAATTCAATGTACAATTATGAAGAATTTACTGATTCTGGATCTGTTACAATACTGCATGTTGCTTTAGGGCTTTAGGGGTACTTTCAACTAATTAAGGCTAGTGGACACAACTTCAGAAATATTCCATAACCTGTGAAAAACCAAAAAAAAAGGTGACGTGGTGTAACTTGTTCACTGAAACAGGTATTATCTACAAAGTAGGGCGTGTGGATATGAAAAAAAAAAATTTGAGCATTAAAATTACTTAATAGAAACTTTTCTATGTCTGCATGTACTTACTAGTTCGTTTCGTTGGTTCAAAGCGATTAAAGGTGACAGGGTGGCTTTGCCATATTACGAATAAGCCTCAGGTAACTTTGAAAGTGACATGATGTGGGGCTAGCATTCAAATAATAGGGTTTCTTTTGGGAGGGATTCCACTCAAAAAACGCCTTTGGGGTTCATAGGTAATGTTTGTTGTGACGAAATATTAATTTGGACATTTTAATACGAAATTGTGTCAAGAGTTCGTTCGTTTTTTATTTTTTTTTATTTGTGAGATTATAGGATTTTAGATGCGAAAGTATGCAAAAATTAATTGAAAGGTTTAAAATGAGAAAAAAGAAGAGGGTATTATAGTAATAGCAAAACACACGTGGTCTTAATGAGGTGAATAAACAAGTGTGAACAATGCAACCGCACATTTTCTTCACCATAGCATTGTTAGTGAAGGACTTTCCATCAGCAACTATATCCATTTCTGTTGAACTTGAATGTTTCGTAATCCGTTATACACAAATATATAATTCCTTCAAATCCGAAACTTCTCCCACTGAAAGAAATAGGTGTATCAAACAGTGGTGCTGCCCTTCGTCATTATCATGGCGGTGCAATTCCGGGTGAATGCACCCACTTAGTCAGTGCCGGAAACCCAATATGGCGGAACGCGTTAGTCTTGAAGATGAAGGCAAAGTTTACATGAGTTATAATAGAGCAGGTAAAAGTTTTGTAATAAATAATAGTATCGAAAGGTCGCTAAATTGATGGCCTATTATACACTATATTATGAACATTAGTTACCGTCAGTGCAAATGCTTTTTATCTGGATAGAGTAGGTAGAAACCTTTCAACGGAATAGCATTATAGACTTTAGGCGATTCAACTGACAGAAGAGGGTGCACGGGCCCTGTAATCAGAATTAGATCAAAGTGTAATTTTGTAAACCTTTTCACCACCCAATGATTTTGTTTAAAGTCAGAATCAGTGTATTTTTTTTACAAAAATTGCAAATGTTAATGATGTCTCTCTAGCTCTATGTGTTGCATCATACACAAAAAAAAATGATAGTACAAAACCATATCGGGAAAACGGACAGCTACCTTAAAACTGTGATATAAGTAACGATTTTATTATTAAGTCAGAAATGTGAGATCTGGAATTTACAGAATGTTACATTTGAAGTAAAGTGGCCTGGGTTGAGAACTTGTTTACTAAGGTGGCATATCATATCACATGCAATGTATGACCGCCTAAAGTACCCTATAAGCAAGTATTTTAACTTTGTAAAAAGGGAAACCCTCAACACGTAAATTACGAAGTGATCGTAGCAAGCATACCCTAATTTTGCAGACCTAATCAATGTGCGCTCGTACATCACATGTCCAGATCTCAATTTAAACGACCCTCATTACACGAACATGCATGCATCACCTTGGAATACAACCTGCAATAGCAGCTGATGTAATTAGAACAGAAAAATTCCATGAATCTATAAATCGGTCCACACCCTGTGATGAGATTAAAGGGTAGCGTGGTCGATTGGTTGGGACCCCCCTGATTACCGGAAGTAGTATCGATTTTGAATCAACATGAAAGGCAGTATTTTTCTTCATTGTAGTCTGAATAGGAGAACTCAAATACTTCAATCCCAAGATTATGAATGAAAAACCACAGTTTAGTTGATTAAACCATCAGATTAGTACACTCGAATAGGGCTTTGAATATGATTATTGCTTCTACAAACAAAACCGCCCGCAAGTTAGTTTCCCACGGTACTGATTGGGGCGTCTATGTGCCAAGTGCAAAGCTTTCATTATCATGTAGAAAAACACATAGACATGGCTCGGAACAAGCACCTTTAAAGGAATTAGAGATTTCGTAGTAACCAATCAGGAATATTCCATTTTAACACGATTTGAAAGCTTTGGAGGGGGAAAAAAATCGAGTATGTTACAAAAAAAAATAATTTTCGGTATACTTAAGGAGAGTTTCCTAACCTGAACCCATCTCCCACCCATTCTTTCTGGCACACTTTGAATCCGAACCTTAACGGAATAAGTGCTTTATTCCGTGAGAGTTCCGAATTCATAAGTGTGTCGAAAAAAAGTGTTTGTCAGATGGGCAGGTTACGGAAAGGGTCCCATCTTTAAGTCATAATAATACTATGTATAACAATTTTTAAATTTTGGGGCAGTTTGTTGTCACACAGCAATAGGCAAAAATCGGGGCAAATTCAAAGCAAAAGGAAGTGTCCGCAAAACTAACAGAAAAAAATCCTGGTAGCTATTAAAAATAGGCGACATGGTTTTCACGATGTTTTTATTCATTTTTTTTCTGATTAAATTACATTCAAATATGCCTAAAAGTACAAGTTTGATGTCAAAACATTGTAAGGTGTACTTCCTACAACAAATTTTAATTTATGGACCATCACATGTCAATTTTAGGATTTCCGTTGTGGTTGTTGCTGTTGTTGTAATGTTGTTGTTGTTGTTGGTTTATCTCTCTTCTTTTTATTGGAAAATTAAAAATATAAGTTCAGAAACTAATTCGATTATTCCGAACGTCCCAGAATGAAATGGTTGTAAAATATGAATGTATTATAACTCATAACATTTTAGGAATTAAACGCGTGACAGAGGAGGAACAAAAACAAGGCGGATACGGACCACGTAGACAAGCATCTGATTAGACTCCAGCACCTGTATGCTTTTTCTTTAGAGATTAGAATTAGAAATAAATAATCATCACCTGATGGATTGCTAACACCTTCACTGACCGGTTTTTTGTTTGTAAAAATGAGAATATTCCGCCGGGAAGCCATGTCCGGGCTTAATAGACAACAACAGGATTAAACGCGTTAAAAACTAATGTTGCGTGAGAGTAAACTGGAATCGAGTGTACGATCTTTACGGTGTAGGGGACTATGAGTCGGGCGGACTAGAAAAACTTTTACAACTGGTGTGAAAGTAATATAGGCAGGCCAGGTATCATAGTCCGGGCTCCGTAGACAAAAAACGGAATTATAAAGCGTGAAATAATGTTGGCGTTAAGAGTCAACTGAACCAGTGGCCCATGGTTCACCATTGTTCCCGCGACTGTGGGGCCCGGACAACTATATCCTCCTGCACACCGTTCACAATTATTATTCATTAACATGATTAAAGGGGGATGGCCCGAATTTAAGGATATGAAGTTTTCGTCGTGATTAGATTGGCCTTCACCCCCAAACCCACCTGTAAAGTTTCGCGCCGATATTTCAATCCGTTTCATGTGAGAGCTAAAAACGTGGATTCGTAAGCCCCATAGAGTACTGTGTAATTAAAGACAATATCAGTTGAGTTCCCAAAGAGAGTCAAAATATTTGAAAACACAATTTTCAGAAAAAGCTTAAAAGTGAAGGATAAGTTTGATAGAATTCTTGTAAATATTTTTCTTAACTGAAAAGTTGAGAGGGAAAGGAAGAAAAGAGCAGTGTTCACAGCTATGAATCTCCATACAATACAGTGTGAGTAATAAGTGTCCGTTCGGACAGTAATGAATCCTAAAATTGTCCGATTTTGTTTTATTAGGTTGCTTTGGTTTTGCCACTTGTAGGTATGTTATAGGATACCTATCCTTGCGCAATATTCAAGAATCAGATATTGCTGATTTTTCAATTTTCCAATTTAGCCAAATCACTGATAGTGCCTTTAATATTGGTCGACCAAATTGGGCTACATTTCATCATATCATTTCCAAACCAAAACATCCTTTGGCCCGAAGATTCACGGGTAAAAATGAGAAAAATAGTAGCTTCTCTTCTGATACCAAAATGTTGACCACTTCCGGTAAAATCTGGGCTTATGGGGACGAGGCTATTAGCGATCGGCCTATGGACACTTTAACTTTAGTCGTCAGATGCCAAATACCCAATGCATGCTTCTACTTTTAGCGCGCTCATGGCAATATTCCTAGAGTTCCCCATTTCGCAATGGGCAGAGAGAGAGACCGAGATATGGGGGAAATTTAAAGTGTCTTGCCAGGGACACAACGCGTGGGTGGCATCGGGACTCAAACTTACAACCTTTGGACATGAGGCCAATGTTCTATTCCGCTGATCACACCCGTTTTTAATCACGCAGATGAATTGGGTAGGGTACGTGGTGGTCAAACTACACTTACGTTTTTTGACAGATAGTATGAAAACAATAACTAGCATTCGTTCAAGTAGTAGGATATGGGGACATTAGCGGTCCTATAGATTATGTTACTGGAGCGATGGACTCAGATTAAACGTGTTTTGTTAGTTCCAGCAGGACAAGAATGTAGTTTTTTCTTTACCTGAAACTCCTAAGTCCTCATGTAGTCCCTTACACTCTTTCATTTCCAGGAACAATGCTAAAAAATTATCTACCTTTATCACCGTCCCGGGGGCCCAGTTATATCAAAAGGTGGACATGATGCATGAACATGGACTTCCGTCCGAAATGCACCCTAAACAAGTTTTTCACCTGACTAAAAAACCTACCCTAAACAAGCATTTTGGTCTGTTTTGCTACCATAAACAATTCTTTTTGTCATTGTTACTAAACAATAAGCTGGATTCTGTTGATAATTACCCTTATTACCGTGGCGTTGCTCATGTTGCCTTAACGTCAAAATTACAATATTTTTGATAATTTTTTGATCTCGCGTACATCACAATTTCACAGGGCTACGAGAAAACATACCATTTTTTCCTATTTTTTGGCTGTTTTTTGACACCGCTAATCGATGTCGTGCGTACAATCGCCTGGTGGAAAAAAGAGACCCTTTTTTTTTACGCGTTTTCTTGTTCACGCATCAATCCACCTTGAATACAAGTGTCTTCGGTATCACCGTAAGACCGATCAAGCCCTACTTTCAATCGAAGCAATGATCCCAGGCCACAGTAGGTGCCATTTGAGCATGTTAGGCATTCGTTCAAGTAATAGTAAAATAACCTTTTTTTTTCTTGAATTTCAGAGATACGCGTTTCTGTGGGCCCTCGGGAAATGGAAAGAGTGCAACTGGTAACACACTACTGGGAAGACGAGCATTATTCGACAATATTTTGCCAACAGCTCCTGACAATCAGTGCCATTGCGCTAGGGACAGTTATACTAAAAGAAAAAGAACATTTCTAGTTGTAGACACTCCTGGACTTATTTACGAGAGGGAATGAGTGAGAACAGCAGAGAAGAAATTTCTCGAGAAATAGCCAAGGCGGTCTTACTTTGCGTCCCCAGGGCCACATGCTATACTATTGGTGATAAGAATGACTCGACTTGCAGGATGTTTGCCAGGACAAAAGAAAAATTGAGGACATGTTTGCGAGCAGAAGAAGCTAAGAGGGCTAAAAACCACTTCCTTCTAATCCTTATTCTCCTTTTCCTTTTCTGCTTTTCCCTTCTTTCTTGGTGTTGAATCGCAGTTGTTGTAACTAATACCTCCTTTAATCGTGAAAGGGGTTTGCATTAGGGTATTTTTGGAGCACAAACTTTTATCCATTATTTAAAGAAATCTAAGAGAGCATTGGTATTAAAACCAAAATTCATTCCTACATGAGACACCCGCCCTACTTCGTTTCTAATCAAATGAACTTTGTCGTGTCTAAACCACTTGAATTTAGACTTCATTTTGTTTTAATTCTTATTTGGGGTATTTGGATATTCATCCATATCTATTTCATGTAACTATAACAGCTAGTGGCTCCACATTTTTATACTATATACATGGTTACAGGCGGAAAAAAAGGGGAAATAGGGACATATCATTTTCCTGATGGTAATGGTTAGTAGTAATAATAATTTAATAATTTATAATATTTGTATTTTTTAACGCGCGACATATCCACGTAAAGCGGATCAAGCGCGGGCGGCCTGCCATGAAAGGCGCTCGCACATCAGAGAAACCATAATAATACCAGAACAGATTATACCAGACAGCTCGATTTTAGAAGCAGGAGGAAGAGGAAACCGGAGTACCGGAGAAAAACCTGCGGGGAACGAGTATGGTCGAGAAACCTAAATTCACATACAAGCCACCGAGAAACGAAGCCCCTGCCGGGAGTATCAACCCAGCAACTCATTGGTGAAAGGCGAGGGAAGATCGTACGCCAAACCGTTCCCCCAAAGTGAGGGGTAATACCAGTATGAGGGAAAAATAGTGTGCCCTATTTCCCCGATTTAAACCCAGGTTAAACTTATTTTATTACCCTCACTGTGAATCTGGGGAAGAGGTTGTAGGCTAGGGAAATAGCACTTGAAATCGGAATCAGCCAATAAATACCATGTTAGTTCATGAATATTCATGAGTGTATAATAATTCAGTTTAAGAAAGTTTTGGTAAAACAAAGAGCTGTATGTTTTTCAACTGTAGATGTACGTAGCTAAGCAAAAAGTAAAAATATCATTCAAAGCTTTTAAAAAAAGAATACAATCAATGCGGATCGGAATGAGGGGTTTCTCCTTCCCTTTCACGATTGAAAATATCATGTTGAAGCCAATGAAACGTATGACTTATCCTTAACGTTTATTTGTTATGAAGTGAGGACCGGGGATCAGGCTAGGACGAATATCAAGATAATTATGAGCATTAGATAGCGTGCCGTGTGCAAGACATCGCCAACCAGGGCGACATGCAAAAACAGTCAAAAATTTCGAAAGGGTGAATCTAGCATAAGGAAACCGCCAAAGTGTATTACAACGATTGCAGTCAAAATATGGTAAGAGTTAGAGGTTAAACCTTGCGGGATTTTGCCATAAAAAGTCCCCCGCTTATGATGAAATGTTGAGAGATGATTAGACGGAAATAAGTTCGAATATTCTAGCCAAACTGTAGCGATCCAAATCCCAAAGAGAAAAAAACTGATACGGAACGGGCAGTAAATCTCGGAAAGCTCACTCATAATCTGATTGTGACGGGGAGGAAAGTAGCCCATGAATGATAATTCGTTTATTTGTACACCTATCCTACGATTGCGCATGTGGGGAATTTTGCAGCTGCTACACATGTAAATACCAAATTTCATGATTCAACAAATTCTCAAATACTCTGAAACGTCACGAAACGCTCATTTTATGAGCAGCCCCTCAATCGAGTACGGGCGGAGAAATTTCACACACAGTTTTGTAAGTGCGTTTAGCTTAATGAGGTACGGCGGTCACGTTCTCATGAACAATCCCTTATTAAGAAATGTGGTTAATTGAAAGAGGTAATAGTATTTTTGGGACCATTTTTTACTTTTCTCAGTTTTCATACCAGGTACATCGTATTATAGTACTGACAGGAAAAAGAGGACTTGGAAGTGAGGAGAAATCTAGAAGATTTACATTGCAACTGCACCTTCATAAATGTCAAATATGTTGAAGAAACATCCTGTTTTGCAATTCAATATAAGGCAGAAAGTATCAAACAAGAAAATGCAGGACAAAGAGAACTATTGAAAGGTTGTTACAGACTTAACGTTTTTCACTTATCGAACACACTCTTAAAATGTATTGAAGAAAATATTACAGACGCTGAAAGAGTGAGACTGTGTATAGTACGGACAATAGTGGTGATAATGTAATTTAAGTTATTATAAATAACAAGGGAAAACCTCTAAGGCGATAAATGAGAAGATAAATGAGAATCCCCGTCTCGGAATTTTTATAAGAAGGTTTGAAGATTGTTTTTCTATGTTGAAGGTTGTGAATCAATCTCTGGAAAAAACACATCCATCAAACTTTAGAAAGAAAAGAAAATCTCTCAAACCTTCTTACCGAACTTCGAGAACGGGATCCTCATTTATTACCTTACTAAAAGGGTTTTATGTTAAGAAAGGGGCATTTCGTGATCCACAGCCTCGTCCTCCAATTGCCTAACAAAGTTGAGATTTAGATCATTTGAACTATTGACCTAGTAGGTAGTTGTTTAAATCTTACTGTAAATTCGATCTGCTTTTGAAGAAAAGGAAAATACATTTTGTATTTTCTGTCCGAAAATGATGGACAGAAATGCATCAAAATGCACTATAGTCTGAGCCATTTATGTACGGGCCTTAAAATCGAGACTAGGACTTACTAGGTATGTTTCCGCCCGAAGTGTTGCACATTAGCGCGTCGTACTGCATATTTCCAAAATGGCCCCATTGTTTTATGAAAATAAACTGCTATTGTATTTTCATTTATAGATAGGACTTTATCCAGGACCGAAACGAAAAAAGTTCTCTGGAGCTGTTGAAGGCGGCTCTTAAACATTTTAAATGTCCAAGATGGCCGCCGGAAGGAGGCATGTTTTGTTAAATGTCCTAAAATGCCAATTATTGGGTAAGAATGCGAGTAATATTTTGAGAGCACCAAAAGAGAATTATAATGACATTTGGATATTCAGACATGATCTTAAATCATGATGGCGGCGGTTATACCCACTCCGGGGACAACATAAACGGAAAAACATCTTTTTCGACATAATAAGCACCACAACGAAAAAAACTATTGATAACATTTTACCGCAATTTTTCTCGTACTTAATGACAATGGCAGAACACTCAACATTAGTTGACGCTGGAAGGAAGATGATATCGGCAGAAGAGAGAGAAGGAGAAAGCGCATTCAAGTCAGGAAACCAAAAAATAGCACTTGATGTGCTCAAAAGAACTTAGGTCACCATATTTAAATTTTCCTTTACATTAGACAAACTTTTTCACTTTCTTCATAGCATTATTGTTTATTTTTACTGGGAAAGAAAAAAAACCTTTGACGTCACTGAGTAGTCATTAAATACCAGTAAAACCCATTTATATGATTTTATTGTATCCAGATTGCTATGAGCTGTGGTCTTAATCCTATGAACTATGATAGACTCAGTTTAAAACTTAAGTTCATGGCCCAAGTGGTACCAGCTAAATATAAACCAAGGGTGTGAAACCCATTCAAAAACCAGTCGTTCCGTGCTGGGCGCTTTTTTTTTTGACATTTTGAATATTGCCGGAATAATTATTTATCAGTTTGGTGCTTGTATACACACATAAGTCAATTCGATACAAAAATCGCCAAAATATCAGTTGTTTGGATGTTGGGTGCTATGGGTGGTTTAAATTTTGCCTACCTGGCCACACAACGAAGAAAATGACCATCAGTCGTCTTGAGTTAAATAAACCGCCTCAATTGAATTCTTTCACCTAAGCGCGCATTGCATTATGAGAAAAAAAAGAGTATCTGGCACAATGATCCAGGTACACTATTATGACACCTGGCCACATCTAAAACATACATTAATTTTATCACTACCGATTAGTGTTATGCAAAGCGGCACCCACAGTAGTGGAAGAAGCGGCCGAAGCCATTTCATTGCTTCTATGTTGGGACTCTATGTTTTCTTTGGATCGGCAAACACGAGACGGTGATTTAAAAGATTAAGGGTCACGTTGTTCCTCTCTATCTATATAGAACCTTTTGGAAAACCACTCTCTAGGACAAAGTCAAACCCCAATTTAATATTGTTTGCGTCTTGGAAATGATTAGCCCTAGGGTCAGATTTATAGTCTGGTTTTTTTTATTCGTGTCAGTTCATGCATATTGTCGGGGTTGATGGTTCACTTGGAGGGGATGTGTTGGTGCTGAAATTTAAAGCCGAAAATAAGTGAGTAGATACAGTATGAGGCGTAGATGTTCCTTTATGCAGATACAGCTTCAAATTGGAATGAATTGATTAAAAATTAATTTAAATTTCATTGTTCCCGTTTTGAGCTAAATCAGCAAATACACTGATTGAAATCCTTATGGTTGTCCGGTCATGTTGTGAAGAAGCCAGGAATTTGCTTGTTTGGAATTAAAGAAGGTAAATTATTTTGCCGTATGTGGTTTTGCCATTACATCCGTTTAATTCAATCATGGAAGAAAGAGATAAGAAGGAACCACAACGACCCACTTGACGTTTGAACGATCTATCTGCCGCTCCATAATTGCAATTGTTATTCATATTCTCTCAAGTGGCCCTTCCGAGGATAAACCTATTCAGATTTTCTCGCTCGAGAGAATTCTCAGGTCGTTGTTGTTTCTCCATTGCGAAGTAAATACTCAAAGATATGGCGGTTCCCATGGAAACCGATCAACACGTCCGGGGGGTTCTTTGAACTACCGCTAGGGGTATCAAATTCAAATTAATCAAGTTCTAATCCCACTGGGGGTGCAAACTCAGTTGTGATTGTGACTGATACAAATAGGAAAAATTAACCTAAACATATCAGCAAAATAACCCTAAGTGTGTACTTTTCTTGCAGTAGAACAAGTGTCATTTTTCTTGTATATTGGCTATTTTAAATGTGTATCTTTTTTCACATATTGAGAACAGGTCCCGCAAGGGGTATAATTTCACTGCAAATTACCTTCAATCTTCAATCAATTTTTATCTGTTCATCATAGAATAGGCCTACAACAAAAACAATATGATAATTATGTAAATAATGCAGTACAGTGAAAAATTGTGCATACAAGCAAAGACGTTTATTATACATTATAAGTGGAATTTCAAAAGAGTATATTACTGGGATAATACTAGTGAGAAATATATTTAAAGGGGGATGGCCCAATTTAAGGATATGAAGTTTTCATCTCGATAAATTGATCTTCACTCCAAAACCCCATCTGTTAAGTTTCACGCCGATATTTCAATCCGTTTTGATGCGAGAGCTAAAAACGTGATTTTGTAAGCCCCATAGAGTACTCTGTAAAATTAATATTGGTCGACCAAAATGGGGCACATTTTCGCTCATAACATCCAAACCAAACATCCTTTGGCTCTAAGATTTCACAGGTATATGAAAAAATGGTAGCTTTCTTCTGATACCAAAAGGTTGACCACTTCCGGTAAAATTTGGGGCTTCTGGGGACGAGGCTATTAGCGATCGGCCATGGACCTTTAAAATAGCACAGTAACCTTTCTTGGATGTCATATTACTGCTGTGCCGTTAAGTGTATATTTTCACTGAAAACTAGTAAAATTTCACCAAGTTGGTCCAATTAGGGGCCGGGTATATTTTAACTGAAAATTGGCCCGTTAGGAGTCACTTTCAGAACCCCTGGAACGAGCATGGGTGCCCAAGGAAAATCCAAGACGCCCCCCCCCCCGTTCAAATTTAGTCAAACTTTCATCCTTTATTTTTCACACTGGGCAGTCTTGGGCAGTAAAGCTAAACGCATAACGATGTACATTAACTTCTTATATAACGAAAACAACAACAAATACACACCGGAGACAGCCGGAACATGTTGTAATACGCAATATACTTTTACTCTTTTACGTGTTCGGACATAGAGTTTTCAAAATATTCTACAGCAGTGATTGCTCGCCATTCATCGATTGCGGCAGAGGAATTATATGATCAAAGGGTGGCTGTTGAATCCCTTCCTTTTGTGCGGGTGAATGGATAAACAGAAGTCGTTGTGGTTCCTTCTTATCTCTTTCTTCCATGATTCAATCTAACCGACATAGCTTTCGCTTGAAGATCAATAAGTCACACATGCCATACACCACATGTTTCGTATGTTCATCACGGTTTGGTCATTTTATGACCCCCATGTCAGATCTGACACGTCTGACATATCAGATCTGACATATCTGACACGGCCAATTCGGGTTTTATTCCGTTTAGCTCCGTTTGATTGGACCTATTAAGTGTAATTTATCCCGTTTAGAGTTTAGACATGGACGGTATCGCATACATTATGTATCAGCTTCTATCAGGGGGTCGGGAGCCTCGCGTTTTTTTGTCCAGCTCAGAGTACACGGGATATGGGATAAATTAATCTACCGATTAAAATGGATGTGTTTTTCCACTTTCAAAAATGGTAAAACTTTAAGTTAGCTGTTATGATCGCATTGAAATATGCCTATTTTGAGCACATTTTTTACTCACAAACGGCGATGAACAACATAGACCGATCATGAATTTGTACCTGATTTTACAGATTGGGCTAGGTGCAAACAAACCTCCCATTCAAAGTGTGTAGTTGTAGGCCAAAATAACACTTTCTCCCTGTGGGCGGCTATCGGGAGTCCACAGATTCAGTCAGTCTGTGATCAGGCTTGTTGAAATACAAGTAGCTATATACAAGCAGCTATTTTTAGTATTCGGGTGGCAACAGGTTCCTTCCAACCACAGGTGTGTGCGGTTTAGCTCTGCCTGGCCGCCTCGCTGTTGAGCGATTCGTAATTGGGTTCTGTTTAGGTCTGGTACTCTAGTATAGGAATAGAAATTGTACGGCAATTACTGTTATCTAAGCTTATCTAGTTTGGCATATGAGTATAACCTTGCACGCACTTAGATATATGCAATATGTTACACATTTTCAGTGTATAAAAGAACATGAGAACGTTCAAACAGCTATAAATGCAGATGCAGACTGGCGATGCATCGATGGCGTGGACTCCAAATTTCCTGAATTCCCGATTAGGAACTCCCGCGCAAATGATATTGATTTAGTCTCCTTTGGTGCTCTGTTGAAACAATTAATGGGACCCATCATTCACTGTGTTTAATCAAAGTGTACGTTGTTGAAGAGACTAACATTAATAGTGATCGCCCATCCCTTACCTACATTTATTACTCCCGATTAGGCTGTGTCAGATCTGATATGTCAGAAATGTCAGATCTGACATGGGGGTCACAAAATGACCAAACCGTGTTCATCAATAGGTTACTGGTTCACATCAATGAACGGATTAAATCTGATGAATGGCAAGAATGTGTGGCCGCAATATCCCGCCACCTAAAGGTGTCATTGATTTTCCTTGATAAATATGCAACCTCTCAACACGAATAGAATCGTCGAAAATTTTTAATGAACTGACACGAATAAAAAAATCACACTATAAAAAGTGTTATTTAATAACGTCGAAAAGATGGGTAGGGCTGATTTTCGTACCCTAGAGCGAATATAATCACCGCCATCTTTAAAATCAAGCCTGTACGTAAAATATAACGCCATAAATTCTTTTTGGAGCTCGAAAAATATCACCCAGGTTCTTATTTCAACAATTTGCCATTTTAAGTTCATTTAGCAAAATATGCCTCCTTGCGGCGGCCATCTTGGACGCCTAGATGTTCAAGCCTCCTTCAGGAAGTTAAAAACTTGGTTTCGTGTAGTCGTGGATAAAATTTCTATCTGTAATGAAATTATAATGGCGGTTTTACATAAAACAATGGCGGCCCTTTTGAAATGGACAGGACACGCTAACGTGGGGGTGATATATGGGACAATTAATCACTAATTGGGTGCAACGAACGAAAAATCTGATGATGCAGCTCATGGACTATATATGCCTGTGTATACAAACATTTGCCACATAACATCAAAACGCACCGCAGATCAACTGAAATTTCGGAAATAACCCTTGGGGATATCTAGTGAACCATAACAAAAATGATGTTCTAGGACACACATGTACCTTAAGTCATAGGAAAAACCTCTTACTCAATCTTTTGCCTATTGCCTTGACCTTTCCAAAAAACCCTTAACGAGATGGGACTGAACATTCCAGTTCCCGTGCTACTTTAATGTAATGTCTGGTACTATTCAGTGAGGCAAAAGAAATAATGCATTCGGATATTATTTAACGTGGCTATTGCGTTTCATAATTTCAAAAAGGCAGTTTGATAACTGATTAAAATGATTATTTCAACATAGTTAATTAGGATGGTATTTTATAGTGCAACTACAATATTCTAAAAGCCACAGGAAAAACAAACATAACAAAATAAAAAAAAAACACTTTTCGCCTTAGAAACCCGTCTGCTTCCAATGGCGGATCCAGGATTTTAAAATGTCAACATTACCGGGGGCTGAAAGGTTGTAACTGGTCCACAATAGCTCAATGGGCTGATTTGCAAGAATTTGCAGAATTACCGGAGGCGCGCGCCCCCTCCGCCCCCCCCCCCCCTTGGATCCGCGCCTGGCGTCGCTGGGTTAAATAATCAATTAGTGTGGACATGTTTGTGCAATCACGATTTCTTGAACATGTATAAAAATGTTGGAAATAAGGAATTATAGGTAGCTCTATACACCTCCCCCTCCCCACAAAAAATCAAATATAATTTTCGACAGAGATTTCGAAATATTATTTTTTTGTTAAAATAAAATGTCAACTTGAACTAAAGATAGTAACCTAAAATCCACAATTCCGAAATTTGAGATGAATCGGATTTTACGTTTTGATGTCAGTAACCATTTAATGTGAGTCTTACGTCCCTAGATACTGTGTATAACAAAAATTCCGGATCCGGATTTTTATAACAAAGATGGTGATTTTCTATATGAAGGAATTCGATTTAAGCTTAGCGATTTCACACAGTGATTAGTATATGAACAAGCATTATGTACATGCAAAAAAACACGATTTTTTGGAAATTGAGGGCGCCCTCCTCAGGAAATCTCTGAGCGCCTTTAACTTTCTGATTTTTTTCATGCTGTTACCTTGAACTAGAATGAAAAAAAAATCGAAACCTTTCTTTTTTGGGGGGGGGGTGGAGGAGATTTCTTTTTTTTCATTCAATCATAGACATTTTGTTCTATGCACCATTAGTTAGTTTTCTTTATATTCGGCCCTTGCACTGTAATCGTGTGTTTGAAAGTAGAGACAAAGTAGTGTGTAGATTTGATAAACATGTCTAAATGATAAACATATGCGTACATTACATATGTCTAGATAGCAAAACATGTTTAAAGCTTTAGCACACGTTTAACATTTGACCATGTTAGCAATCTAAACACTATTTTGTCCATCTTTCTACTTTATGATTTAATACTTTGGTACGCATTCTAAATATGCACAATATTTGATTTTGAAAAAAAAAATGAAAAGGTAATTTTTCTGGAAATGTCCACTCCCCGTGATTCTTTAAATAATGAAAAACACAATTGTCTTCCGATGCAATAACTGGAATAAATAATAATAATAAGTTTGCTATCGAGATCCAACATGCCATTTCCTCGTAGATGTGCCAAATGCGACATACCGTATTTCAGTATTTTTATTGGAGTCTCAACATATCTTTTGCAACATACTCTATAAAATGCCTATTCAAAAATTGCAAGATATCTTGTCCAAGGGGCACTTAATAAAATTCTAATCAAAATTCTCGAAGGCCAAATGGAAATTCAATGGTCCTAAACAAACAAAACAATGTGTTGAAAATATATGCAGCTTTCAAATGCATACAAACCTCTAGTACTATTTTTATTGTAGGTCGTATAGAAATTCCCATTAACCTTTGAAAATATGGACAATAAGTCTATTAAGTGCCCCTCTGACAAAACATCTTGTTATTTTGAATAGGCAGGTTTTAGAGTGCAGAAAGGAAAGGTTGCACTATGAGCTCATGTGTATACATACTTGTAGGCAACCAAACGAAACAGGCTCAGTGCACCCAATACACGCTTTCCATCATGGACAAAGTGCATGATGTCCAAACAGCAACGGACGATTTAACTCAAAATGTCCAATCAGATGATTTGGTGATATGCTTTCAATGTACAAAGTGTATGATGACGGAATATAGCGTGTAATCCAATGGGTACACTGAGCCTGCTTCGTTTCGTTGCGTTGCGCAAAATGCAGTAAGCCTACTTTTCTATAAATTAATAAACTGAACACAAAAAGAAACTTATACAAGTTTCTTTTCGAAAATTATAACTTTTCACCAGGTCATATCTTAAAATCCTGCCAGTCAAAATAAACTAAAATTGCACACAGGATTACTTCAATACTCTACTCTCAAAACATTGACCAAGCAGTTGCCCAACTGACACAACAGTGAAATGCGCTAACATGGAACACTTTCTGGACCTGATGTCACAGTCCAACAGTTTCTTTGAGAGAGTATTGTTCACACCTGTTCAAGAATCAAATGACACAATGGTGAAGGCCATATTCGCACTTAGTACCTGTCTTTTTCTATTGTTGTGCACGGAATGAATTTAAATTTTAAGTAGGGGTACGTAGGGAATATTTTCCTTGCTGATCTTCATTCTGGAACTTTGAAGGTTTAACATTACATTGCAAATAAAAATTTAAGCTTCTTTCTGTGTTTAGTAGCAGGGCGTTGGAGGGCAGCTGGAATGTTTGAGACCGGTGTTACACAAGCAGCCATTGCTGAACGTCTAGGCTGTTCCCAGCCTTGTATTTCTAGTCTCATCAGCCGCTGCTTGGCTACAGGGGAATGTGGAAGACAATCCCCGTACAGGACGGCCAAGGGTTACAACACCCAATCAGGACCGTTACATTGTACTGCAGCATTTGAGAGATCGCTTTCGAATTGCAACCAGAACAGCATTTCCACACGTTTCCTAGATAAGCAGAACATAGAGTTCAATTTGAACTGTTACGTGGTGCTTTTGCTCCCCGGACCTTAATTGAGCAACTGTGGGATGAGCTCGGACGACGTGTTTCGGCAAGGCAGATTCCTCCTGTTATGTGCAAACACTCACAGGAGCCCTACAGGAAGAGTGGAACAATCTCTCTCAAGACAACATCATAACCCTGGTGAACAGCACGTAGCAAATGCACTGAATGCTTCCAAGTACACGGTGGACACACACACACGCGCTATTGATAGTAGTGACATCACCATCATTTCATTATGCTTTCAAACTCTACCTTGCTGAAATTTCCAGGCCCATGACATCTGATACAACAAGTGGTTCCATGTCAGCGCATTTCACTGTTTTGTCAGTTTTGCAACTGCTTGGTCAATGACATGTTTTAGGGTAGAGTATTGAAGGGTGGGTGACCTAATCATGGTCGGCAGGTTTTTCATGCGATGATCTCTCCCTCACATGGAAGCACATCACAAAACATCTGATTAGACATTTTGAGTTAAATCTGTCATGTTGTTTGGATAGTAGAAGCAAAAATGTGTACTAATTTCGCCCACAGGCGTTAATTAAGGTGGTCGACCCCATATGAAAACGTTTTTGTTTCATAACATCAAAAGGAAACATACATTTACTAGGGCTAAATTTCACTGGGGCAATAAGAAAAAGAAAACACTTTCTTCCGATACCAATATCTCAGTTTTATGGTGTGGGACGAGGTTGGGTCACACACCTTATTTGTAAATGCGAATAATAAATAAGCCACCCTGTACAATAAAACTGAAATATTGTACTCATATTCAGCCATTCATTTTCTGAGTCATTCTCAACTTTGTAGTTTCCAGGTGCTTCTGCTAATACAGCTACAGAAGGATAGCAATTTTGGATAACATTTTGTCGTTAAAGGCTGATTTTCTTTTAGTCATAAACCTTCAACATCAAGTTAAATGATCCGCAATAGTTATTCCCTAATATGTAACTATCCGACAATAATTTCATATAGGCCTACTTAAAGGTCTTCTTATCGTGTCCAAACACTGTGGTTCTCAAATATGATCCAGCCAGAGATGGGTATAACGTCTGGCTGCAGCATTCACTGAATTCCGTAAGGTCCTTGTTTGTGCATTGTTGCTCCAGCAGTGGGCAGACCAAGAGGATGTTTCATTGTCTGTGATGCTGTTCCACAACCACAGGTAGTGTCCTGATCTGCTTCCAGGTAGCCACACTTCTGCAAGGAAACCTTAGATCGGCCAATTCTGGTTCTCAATCTGTTGAGGCATCGCCATTCAGCCCATGAGGAGTCAGCTCCAGGTGGGAGATGCTCACCAGGTTCAATGCCAATAGATGTTACTTGGTTGATGGCAAGTCGTTCTTTCCACAAGGCGACTCTCTTGAGCTCCTTACAGACTGTTTCAAGAGGTTGGACTTTGCTTAAGAAACTTTCTCTGGATTTAAGGCGGTTGGGCAGCAGGTATCTGTACAGACAGACGGGTGATGCTTCACATTAAATACTTGGCACCTACGCTCTTGCATGCTCGCTACGCTACGACGGATATCTGGTGGAGCAATTTCTGCTAGGATGTATACGTTTTCCGTTGGTGTTGGACGGAGGCATCCTGTGATAAGCCGGCAGGAGACATTTAACGCTGAATCAAGCCTCTTGGCATGGGTTGATCTTTCCCATACAGGGCAAGCATACTCTGCACATGAGTAGCACAGGGCAAGTGCCGTCGATCTTAGGGTATGTGGGCGAGCACCCCATCTTGTGCCAGTGAGTTTGTTCAAGATGTTATTGCGTGAACATACTTTACTCTTCGTCTTCTCGATGTGGGTCTTATAAGAGAAAGTGCGGTCCAAGGTAACTCCTAGGTAGACAGGGTTATCACAGAGCTCCAGGGGTGTTCCAGACCAGGTAACTTTAAGCTGACGTTTGGCTTCTTCACGGTTGCGTAGATGGAAAGCACACACCTGTGTCTTAGATGGATTTGCACGTAGGTGGTTTTCCTCATAATGAGTGCATAAATAAAACGACAGGTTCCTGCACTCCTAGGTTGGTCGTTGCTATAGATGTTGAACAGGAGAGGTGCAAGCACACTCCCTTGTGGTAGACCATTCTTGAGCCTACGCCATCGGCTCTTCTTCGCTCCTAGCTGAACAAAGAACATCCTGTTTGCCAGCAATCCTCGGATAAGATCACTCAAGCGGATGTCCTTGGTAATTTCCAGAATCTTATGGAGTAGGATCTGTGATTAACAGTGTCGTAGGCTGCTGTTAGGTCGACGAACACGGGCCCGGTTACCATACCCTTGTAGTGTGGGTTGGTGTGTATTCCCGTAGGATTTTCATGCTAAAATTGATTTTATTGCTGTTGGGTTTCAGTAGGGCCTAAACTGTCAGAAAATGATGGGGTGCAAATTTAATTTTCGGACTGATGCCCCCTCCTGCAAGGGGGAAATGTTAGTACAGGGAAAAATTTAAAATCAAGTCAAATTGTGTTTTGATGTATACTAATGCGTTCCTCTCCTCATAAGGTTTAAAATAAGTATATATTTGCCCAGGTTCCAACCTTTAGTTAAAGCAGTATAGCCCCATAATGGTTCAAGGTCACCCTGGGGGTAAATGCTTCGATGTTGTTGAAAGTGGTGTCAAATGATTCCTTGTGTCATACTGAAACAGAAAATGCATTTTAACTGTTTTGGTGATATCACCATTGCGACATCCAGGGACAATTCTGGTGACCACCATAGGCCATGTAGACCCTTGCTACATTTGCTATGTAATTAGCCAACCAAATGTCACACACTGTAAAATAATACATTTTTGAATCCTGTGAGACAATACAAACAACTTATCACCACTTTCAACAAAATCTGAGCATTGGGTAAATTTTACCCCAGGATGACCTTGAACCATTACGGGGCTATAGCGCTTTAACTAAAGGTCGGAACCTAGGCAAATATATACTTTTTCTAATCCGTATAAGGAGACGAACATGTTAATGGGGTTTACTATAAAACAAATTGACTCGATTTTAAATTTTTCCTATAGGAACGTTTTCTCCCTTGAGGAAGGGGGCAACAGTCCGAAAATTTGCACCCCATCATTTTCTGATTGTCTGGTCCCTATTGAATGAAAAACAGCAGAAAATCAACTTTAGCACCAAAATCCTACGGGAACTGTTTCATTGACATACCAACCCACACTATTGTCGAAACCATCCTCAATGTGTTGAGTTAGGTTGAGTACTTGACTTGTTGTTGATTTGCCTGGTTTTTTTTTTTTTTTTTTTTTTGAACAGGAGAGGTGCAAGCACACTCCCTTGTGGTAGACCATTCTTGAGCCTACGCCATCGGCTCTTCTTCGCTCCTAGCTGAACAAAGAACATCCTGTTTGCCAGCAATCCTCGGATAAGATCACTCAAGCGGATGTCCTTGGTAATTTCCAGAATCGTATGGAGTAGGCATCTGTGATTAACAGTGTCGTAGGCTGCTGTTAGGTCGACGAACACGGGCCCGGTTACCATACCCTTGTCGAAACCATCCTCAATGTGTTGAGTTAGGTTGAGTACTTGACTTGTTGTTGATTTGCCTGGCCGGAAACCTGCTTGCTCTGGTATGAGGTGTTCGTCTATCACAGGTGCGATACGATTTAGCAGGAGACGTTCAAAGAGCTTGTATGTATGGCTGAAGAGTGATATTGGTATGTAGCTCTTGGGATTGGATGGATCTTTCCCGGGCTTTAGGAGTGCCATAACATGTGCTTTCCTCCAGATCTTTGGGAACCTGTGGGAAATAAGGCAGCAATTGTAGAGCTCAAGAAGCCATTCCTTTGCTACTGGGCCGAGATTTTTCAGCTGCTCAGTTGAGATGTTGTCAAGGCCTACTGCTTTTCCTGGTTGAAGTTTAGCAATACCGGAATCCAATTCGTCCATATTGAAGGGGCGAGTGAAACCAGGGTCGCCTCTTACGGTCTAGTTTGATCTTCTTGGGCTTCTTGCTGCACTTGCCATTTTAAAGCAGTTGGTGGGCAACTTGGTTGGGTGTGACATTTGGCTGCTGTGGAGGTTCTGTTGGATCTCCTCGGAGCTTTCGGATGGTAGACCATGCTTTTTTTTTTGCTGTTATGGGTCATATCGGTGGATTCAATTTGAGTGTGCCAGGTTTTGATCTTTTCCTGGGAGATCCTCTCCGAAACTTCTTCACCTTTAGCAGTTGTTTCAGCCGAAAAAGGATCAGCTTCAAACATGGTTATATACTCTTGATATTCTCTATCACTTTCCTTGGAGAGGCGTGGTATATATTCCGTCCTACAGCCTCTGGGTATGAATCTCCGGGCAGTCTTGTTCACTAGTTGGGCAAATTTGTGATAGTTATGGGATTTTGGAGCAATCCTCTTCACGTTGTGATCCAGGTCATCTGTGAATCCTTGCCAGTGTGCTTTGATGTAGTTAAAGCGACGATTAAAAGGCAATTTGTTTGGTCTTACAGCAGCGTTGACTTGAATACCGATTGGTCGATGTTGAGTTAGTGGAACAGGATCCAGAACAATCTTGCTACAGAGGTTAGAGATGTTTTTACTAACAATAGCTAGATCAATGTTGTAACCTCTCTTCCAACGGGCACTATGAAATGATGGCGGCAGCTTAGAGTCGTGAAGAAGACGTAGATGTTTACTGTCTATCCATTCTACGACAGCTTGTCCGTCTTTGTTAGTTTCATTGTAGCCCCATTGGGTACTATGGCTGTTGAAATCGCCAATGAAGAAGTGAGGTTGGTGGAATTCCCAAGGCTGAGTTGAGGGTGCTTGAAGTCTACTGATGGAAGTTTGTAGACGGATGTAACTATGACAGAGCTAAGCTCAATGGTGAGGACTTCGATGTTGTTGTCATCAGATATTGAGGTTGGCTTCTACTATAGTGCCTGTTTTCACATATATAGCACTTCCATATTGTCGATGTGGTCGCTCGATGGCAAGGACCATTCCTGCTATGGTTGGGCGGTGGTTATCGATCCCTCTGTGGGTTTCCTGCACATATAGGACATCGCATTGGAGATTGTTACACAAATCAGCAATGATGTTAATTTTTTGCATTGGAAAACCCTCCACATTCAATGACGCTATAATCAAGGCAGACCTTAGAAAAGGCCTGTGCTGAGATCTAGTCATGATATGGGTATACTTAAGAAATGATGTTAAAGGAAAACAGTGTTTGGTGTTGTAGAGATTAGTTCACTGCTTGGCAGTTACTAACAGGGGAGACCACAAGACGGTTTTCTACTACTTAAAGGTGCAACGAGTGATTTCACATAACAGGTGTCCCTAAAAATACGAAAATTCTGATTTCTGCACTAATGTAAAGATTTCTATCAAAACTATCCCCATGTGAAAAGATTAAGCTCAGAATTATTTTGGTACAAAAATTGGAAAATTTCTAATTTACTATTGGACCAATTCAGCCTATATTCTATTTTGAAAGTAAATGAAAAATCGCCTCTTGTTTTCAGTTTGTAGGCATTTCAGTAGCCAAATACAATGCAAGAAATCTATTGGGTTCTTATCTATGAAATCACTACATATGACACAATATATGGGCACCCAAAATCTCTCGTTGCAACTTTAAATTGGCATTACTTAAATTATGGCTTAATTAATATCTCCAACTTAATCAATATCATGTGTTTTCACTCATTCTACACCGTGTGAACCCAATAGAATCCCAACTTATGGTACAATGTTCTATTGAGGGTAGGTGTTACAGTCGAATTTCAGGGGCGTCCCATCGAGTTTCATTACTAGCTATGGCACATCCCTGCCTACAAACTTCAAATCTGATTACAATGCACACTCATCATACTTATGTATATACACCATACAATTGCACAGTTATGGACCAATTTAGAGCGGATGCTTCACACGTGTTTTATTGCTTTAATTGTTTGGCCAGAGGTGATCTTGTCTGTAAGCGGATGCAGATAATGTACATACGTGACGGTAACATTTGCCACCTACCGACCCCAACATACCTAGCTGTACGTGAGTGTTGCTGCGCCGAAATACCGGGCTATGCCGAAACGCCCGGTCTTTCGGCAGATGACCTTGCCGTACGGCAGGGGTATCTGCCGAAACGCCCGGTGTTTCGGCAATTATTCATGCCGAAAATGCGGGCTACGTCATTACCCTGCCGAACTGCAGGGTTACTTGCCGACTACCGGGTTATCCCCGTAGTTCGGCCCAGAGAGATCCTTATTACAGCGTGCGGTTGTTGGATGTGACTAAGTTCTTTTGTCAATTGGCTGTACGGACACAGGATGACACGAAATAAATGTTCTGTGGACTCAGCTCGTTCGACGGGCTAAGATTAGCTGTAAACTAATAATTTTAGGGCCCGTTAATTATATACGAGGGGGCCGGAGAAATTGAAAGATGTGTTTGGAAAATTGCATAACCACCATTAATTGTAAAGTTACATAGGCCCTATTACATATAACTCCATACACCCTCCCACACACACAATGAGGACATCAGATATTTCCTGCGTGATATGCAGATAGGTTGCTTGGTTTACATGATATTAATTTAACATGACCCACCCCTCATCAAGAAAAAAAAATAAATCACCTAATCCCCCTATTTTGTCCAATAGAAAATGCACATAGGTCTCCTCCCATTTTTGACTCATCGGACCCTACTACCCAACCCTAACCTATTCCCTACCCTATCTTAACCTAGGCCTATAGGCCCTATAGGTCTAACCTCAACCCTAAACCTAACCCGTGTTTCAACCGGCCTAATAGCCCTCCTAATCAATAAAGGGGACCTTTAGCTACCTTTATATCAATTAATGCATAACGTATACATTGTTTCCGAATTCGGCTACCTTGGTAAAAGAACGCGGGAATTCTTCTTCATGGGGTCTATGTGGGTGCTTTTGTCTTTACAAGATCGTATCTACTATTAGCCTACATACATGATTGTTCCTAAATGCCAAAAAGCCTGATTTTAATGAGTTTCATCGTAGAATTGTCCATAAAATCACGAAAAATACGTAAACACGTGCTCTTCACATCAACAGCACGTTATTTTCCACTTCCCTTCTCCTCTGCCGAATGCCCGGGTTCTTCGGCAGTTCTGAGAGGAGGGAACTTCGGCACCCGGGTGTTTCGGCACAACAGTGTCGTAACTTTGAAACATTGTGTTTAACGGATACTATGATACTCTATGTGCATACATATGGAACGCCGTTTGTATAAAACCTACACCGTGTTCGTCTCTATAATAAAACCCACGCCGTATGTGCCTCAATAATAATAACGCTATAATTAGATGTTGCAAATTCTGTTACCGACAGTCCGTTGTACACAATTAAAGGTCCATGGCCGATCGCTAATAGCCTCGTCCCCAGGGACCCCAGATTTTACCGGAATTGGTCAAAATTTTGGTATCAGAAAAAAGCTACTATTTTCTCATTAACCCTGTGAAATCTTAGGGCTAAAAGATGTTTGGTTTGGAAGTTATCAACAAAAATGTGCCCCATTTTGGTCGACCAATACTAATTTTATACAGTACTCTATGGGCTTACAAAATCACGTTTTAGCCCTTACATCAAAACGGATTGAACTATCGGCGCGAAACTTTACAGATGGGGTTTTGGCGTGAAGTCCATTCTATCAAAATGAAAACCTCATCGATTAACTGAATCAAGCGCATCATTACCATAAAACTGTATAACAATGCTTGACGGTGTTAGGGCGAAACAGACATTCGCTTTAAAGAGACACTGGCACATTTGAAAAGATTTTTCAAAATCGATATTTTTGCATGGCTGTAAGGCTTTTATATACAAAAGCCATCACCCGAAATGATTAAGACCAAATCAGCTTCCTTATGGGTAAACAAACCGATTTTATAATTTAACGTCGCCGGCGACGTTAAATTCAGCAGACGACGAAAATGGCGTTTAACACAAGAACATGCACGCCGTATACATGTTTCCCACGCTATGCACACTGTTTGATCGGTCTATAACCGTTGTGGTTTTAATATCAGTGAGTACGAGTCAAAAATATTCATGTAATATACACATTTGTTGATTCAAGTTATGGAAAACTTAAAAGTTGGCCTACAAATTATCTTGATGTCTTTATCCTCATATCAATGTCCCTATCTGTTTTGGGGTATGTTATTTTTAGGTGTAAAATATATCTCTGTTCTTCCAATGGCCTAGACTATCATTTGAGAGCAAATTGAAGAAATTTCATATTTTGTGAAAATGTGCCAGTGCCGCTTTAACGTCGAATTTTATGCATAACAAAGGTGAAATTCACCTACACTGTAAAAATGTTCCTAATTTTACCAGATTATACCTTTTGAATTACGGTAAACCCTGATTATTCAATAATCTTCATGCTTTATTACTTATATCTAACATAAAATTACAATTTGGAAGCAGAAAAGTGTAAATAAACAGTGGTTAGAAATAATACTACATTTGAAAAAAGGATAGTACTTATACGCTGACCGTTATTATAATTTTCGTATTATTACGTTTTTTGTAACTTACTTGTTTTTAATGTAAGAATATAAACTATGAAAATTGCTTAACCTTTAAATTGTGTTAAATAACATCGTAAGTAACGTCATTAAAAAAATGCAAACTCTTATTTCCATTTTATTTTTAAAAATAGTTTTAAAAATCTTGTAGAACTTGATTCCTGCTTTTGTATTCTAATTATTGAGTTGAATTGGAAAAAGTAGTACACCTATATTCTTAATTTCAGCATCTGATATCTATAAAGTCGTGTAGTGTAGTGGATAAGGTTTAGGACTTGTAATCTTAAGGCTCTGGTTCGAATCTGTGCAAGGTACATATGTATTAAGCCAGCCTGCTCATATGATAATTAAGTAATTGTTGACATTAGAATATATGTCCACTACAAAATAAAACGAAGTCTTATACTGCCTTCTTCACGTTTTCCCTTCATTTGACTTTTTTCTCAAAATTGTTTGCCTGAAATATAACTTTTTACAACCATGTGGTAACGTAAATACAACGTTTGTATGATGTCATAGCTACAACGTGAAAATTTGGTCAGAAGATTGCAATAATGTTTTAATTCTTAATGTTGTTCAAACAAGTCAAAAACCAACAATAACGTTGACTCTGGGATTTCACGCCGTTATTTTACGTTCCCTGCAGTGGGTTTGTATTTTTACGGCTCCAGTTATTTTAAGTTCTGCACGTTGTGAGTCCCAGCTGCCTGTCAAAACCCTGTTTTGTTACAAGTTTATTTTTAACAGTGTAGTAAGGTAGGCTCTAAAGAAGGAGAAGATGATGATGAAGATGAAGAAGTATCTGAATCTGAAGAATGTTCCCAGCGCTTCTCTATTTGAAGCCAACCGAGAAGATGTGGTGCACAGGCGCAGAAATGATCTTAGTCTTGCTTGCTACTCTGACTGATGTAGCCAGGGATTTCTTGAAGATTGCAGTTTCAGTATAAATGTTGACTATATTGCTAGGTAAATTGTTCCAGTCCATTATGGTGTGAGGGAAAAATGAGTTGCTGAAACAGTTTGTTCTACCACGAAGACTTTCGACACAAAGTATATTCGACAGTGATGCAGTAAAGATACCGACGATTACCGAATAAAAAATGTTTATTTCTTCTCAACCCGACATCCTCTGATGCTCAGTCTTTCTGGTTTAGTCCAATATACCCAAGCGCAAGTGTTGTTGGATTTATTTAAAGGGTTTAGCAGCGATTTGCTAATCCGAAACATCGAAAAAAATCATCAAAATTCATATTTTACATTTTTATTACTGGCATGGATATGCGAACATAACCTGCAAGTGGTTGGCTTGAAATCCGTGTATTAAAGGCAAGGCAGTACTTTTTATCTGATTCTGTAATTTCTATACGTGCGTATCAAAATTCCGACTTGATATTAAAAAAGCCTTCCCGGTGAATATCACAGATTTTCAGCGTGATATTGTGCACCATGATCAATGCAATTTGACCTCAAACACAAACATTATTGATCTTTGTTTATTCTGTACTGGTGTAAACCACAATCAGCTGTTTAATGTAGATGTTGAGACGCCGTCGCAGTATGTCTATTTTCGGGTGACGGTATGACAAATTACCTCAAATACTTCATTTTTTTTCACTATTTGGTGGTTTGTTTCTACATTAAAGCAGTTATATGGAATTGTACACACTTATCACATATTTATAAGTTTAAAAATGCATTTCCACATTTTTTTCGATTCTCTCGCATTATCGCTGCTAATCCCTTTAAATCAACAATATGGTCTAATGAAGGATGGTTCCTTTTAATGAAATATCATAAACGTTACGTTCTCAACCAAGGATTTCGGAAAAGAAGACATTTGACCATGTTTGCCAAAGGGGCGGACGCACTTGAGTGTCCTTGGTGCTCTTTTTCCATTTAACTAACTTTATATGGCTGTTACTCTTTCTTTACAACCGACCGACGTTTTTTGGTAGATACAGTAAAAAAACAAATGTTGAGATTACGAAGCCTTCTCTATTATTTTATTGAGTATCAACAATGCTATGTACTCAATGCAGTAATTATCGTTATCAACTCGTCAACGTATCCCACCCAAGGTATACAGATACAGCAGTTACAGCTTTCCAAAACCAGCTACTTGGTTCTGGCTTCTCATTCTTTGCCGCTTCACGAAATTGTTCTGGGTTAGAGGTCAATTCTGGTTTAGCAACTAACGCCACAAGTTCTTTTGAAATTCAGATTCATAGCACCTCCCACCATTACTCTGAACCATGTCCTCAATCAGTCGCAAAAGGTTGTCCACCTGTGCGGCATTATCGTCATCGTGGGCTTTATTGTTGAAGGCCAGGCAGCGATCTCCACATTTACTGATAATATCCCTAAGGTATGGAGGAATTATCTCTAAGAATCCTTCGAGAGACAAACGTTTTCTTCCATGTCATCTTTTCCGGTGAACAGAACGATCATATAACTGTCAACAAAACACGTATTTATAAAGTCGAATTAGGTGCTATAATTTCAAAATTATTGAGAAATGTTCAAATTTTATGACAGATTCTACATTACGATCTATTTTCGTGCATCCTGTCCAATTTTCGACTGTCCCAGTTCAATAGCTTCGCAAGCGAAAACTTACCCCATATGGCATGATTTATGGTATTTTAGGAAAATTGGGTCGAAAAAATAAGGGGCGTTTATTAGAGGAGGAGCGTTTATTAAAGATAATACAGTAAGTGCCCGAGGTATACAAATAATACAGAAGGTTACTTTTTGGAATGTGTCATGAGCTTACCTGTAAACAGCCTCTTGAAACAACTTCACTAGCAGCCTCACCGTCTGCTTGATCTCTTGTGTAATTTTACTAGCCTTTATAACCAAGATAACGGCGTGAGGTCCAGGTTGTGAAACTAGCAAAATTCGCGTAAGCTCGATCAGTACGTCCGTGTTCTTCAGAGAGGTGTCAAATAGTCCCGGTGTGTCCACTACAACAACACGACGTCCAAGCACGTCGTTCGTGCTGAAGTTGCACTCTCTTGTTATAGAAGATCCTCCAACTGCAGTGTCAAATGGACGCTGACTCTTTTTATATTTCAAAAGGATATGGTTACCGGTACTGCTTTTGCCTGCTCCAGTCCTACCAACGAGAATTAAGCGCAGTTCTGGATAGAAATCAGGAGAGAATAGAACATGACACCATATGTTCCACCAACCTCAAGGTTGACACTTAAAGACACTATCAGTGATTCACCCCAAAGAAAAAAAATATTTGAAACTTGCAGAAATAGCTTTAAATGAAGGATAAGTCTCTAGAATTCTCATAAGTTGTTTTTTGCAACTGAAACATTGTCAGAAAATGAAGAAGACAGCGGTGTTGCTAGATATGAATTGCCATTCAGTTACGTGTTGTAGAAAGTGTCCGTACGGACAGTAATGACTACACTATCTGATTTTGTCGTTATTAGGTTGATTTCAGTCTTATCACTAGAAGGGTGTGTTAGGGTACCCATTCTCGTTACAGACATACAAAAATCTGATTTTTGATGATTTTCTGCTTTAGCAAATCACTGATAGTGCCTTTAAGCCTATGCAAATTATACAAACTTCAGTAAAGGCTCATTTCTCTAGCATAGTTCTATAACAAAACAAACCCAAATCATTTCATGCATTGCTTTTTCATATTGATAGAACGCTTTTTGTATAAAAACTACGCAATTTGCGTGTCTATAATAGAGCCACAATGCTATAGAAATACAAAATCATACTATTCACAGTGTTATAGACCTACTCTCTTAAAACCAAACACTGAAAAATAAATCTAAAAGATTGAGTTGAGGGAAAAGTCTAAAATTTGATTGAAAATTCAATGGAATTTGGTTTGAATTTTCAATGTTTAAGACTGATTTCTCAATCTTAATTTGGACTTTTCCCTCACCTCAATCTTTCCATTTAAGAGAGTACTAAGTCACAGAGAACTAATATTATAGAGACACAATGTTATAAAAACACAGAGCCATGTAACACTATGCATTGCAGATGGAACACACTATTCCTTATTTTGACACATTAAGCTAGATGAACAACTGCTTTCATTTTTTACAAAATTGGAGCAACTTATGATTTTGACCCCTGTACAAATAGAAATTGACCTTTTTTTACCATTTTAGCCATTTTTACCAATGGTCATAGATGGTACAAACTATACATTTTGGACGGACAATATGACATACATTTCAACATGATTGGAGCATTTTAAAAGTTTGACCGCTGTGTAACCGTAAATTGGCCCATATTGAAAAAGTGAACCACAAATTGAGAGTACTACCTACCTAGCGTTGATATATATAACTACCAAAGGTGTCAAACCTATTCTGTAGTGAGGGGTAAACGATGATGTTGACTTGGGTCCGTGCTCCTCCTCTATATATAGGAACACAGTCAAAGAGGCACAATATTATATAAAACTATTATATAAAACTATAATACAGTTCCCCATTCAACATCTTACAGACATGGAATACTGCCTGGCTTGATACTCCAAGACCAGACCAATTCTCTATCACACCTAAGACAGAACTACCACCTAGCAGCAATCTCCCACGCAAGGAATGGGTCACCCTAAACCGGATTCGCACAGGAGTCGGTCGCTTCAACAGCAATATGCATCGATGGGGGCTGCGGCCATCGCCAGCCTGCCAGTGTGGCTCTCCGTCACAGACTGCGGATCACATTCTCAATGAGTGCCCTACCTTTCGTCCGCCGGTGGCCATAGATTTCTCTAACCCCAACCAACCAACAGTGAGTTGGCGCCAACGCT
>JAMKCH010024931.1:0-19677 GCA_023653785.1 Ophioderma brevispina | reverse complement strand
GCCAACCACTAGGCACCAGCCTGTGTAAACCGGCAGTGTAACTGGGCTAATGAAGGAAAGCCGGGGTATACAACACACACAAATTCAGACAACGACAGCATGTGTGCGAGGTCTGACGGAAAAGATGACTTACCGCCAATTCTAACAATTAAACAAACGTGGTTAATAGAATCACGTATCACACACAAGAACATATAAACACAATGGGGGATCGAGTGCTCGATACACGAGGAAACTGAAACTAATGAATGGAAAAGAGAATCAGTTTACCAACCCAAGTTTTACTTAGTTTACAAGTTGTATATATTTAACAAAGATATTTATCATGAAAAAATGCACAGGTGGATGATAACAAACAGATATTATGTTGTTGCTGATCATAAATACTTAGAACAAACTTTAGCTAATCATTGTGTGCTTATTAGTTCAAGGACAATATTTAACATTTAACCCTCGTCTTACCTGAGCCTTTTTGTAACAAAAACTCACGGGGGGGGGGGGGGGTGGTACCCACCCCCCTGTGATTTTCGTTACTGAACCCGATCCTGTAAATTTGGTACCAAAGGATAGCTTAGAGTTAGTTTCTTCTTTCCATTGGTACCAAACTAAGTACTAACATCCCCCATTATGACGTCCCCATGACGTCATATGTGAGGAAAGTACGAAAATTACTGAATATAGGGTGGAGGATAAAATTGATATTTCACAATTTAGTGACACCTTAATAGCTCTAAAATGCTTGCTTATATTAAACAGTATCATTTCCCATCAAAGTAGAGTCAAAAACGATGAAATATGATTTTCCTACCCTTTGGCGAAAAAATGAATGTGTCACTGTGTCATGAAATGGCAGGTTTTGATGACACGCGAACTTTATGACGTCATTGTGACGTAATGCTAGGCCATGTTGGGACGCATTTTAGTATCCAAATAGAAAGGGGAGGACCATAGCTATCTATTGGTACCAAATTCTAAGTGCCTGTGATGTTCCTGTGTTTTTTGTGTTAGGCATGTTGTGGGTACTTCTCTTCGGAGGGGGGGGAGGTGGTTACCACCCCCCCCCCATCCAATACTTTGGGATCACCCTTATCTTAACTACCCTTGTGGATGTTTGTGTTTGCATAAAGGAGCGGAACATGTCAATTGACAATTACATTAAATATTTGCACCAAAAAGGGGTTTAACACCTCATCAGAAATATGCTTGTGTGAGGATGTATTTGATGGAAAGCTTTACATGCAAGGCAAAAATCATTATCAAATTTTTTTAGGGACACGATATATGAAATCTCTGTTGGCACCTTTGAAGAAGGATGTCCAGGATGAATTGTATGAACATTTTCCCCAAGATTTCGTTGGAAACATGCTTTCATCAATGTAAATCAAATATCAATATAAAACTAGAAGTTCGCGTTTTCGGCTTTCGCGCTCGCTATATTCAAAGAATTTTATTTAAGGTGTGGCCGCCCCATGAAATAAACTTAAACAAGTTTTTGAAACACACATCCATACAAACACACAACATACACAGCACAACGGCATTGCTAAGTGGTCCTGCAGCTATAGCTGGGGCGGCCCAAAAAAATGGGTCACGGTACTCGTTTTGAGGAAAAAATCATCCAAAAGACCTATGTTTGCGGCTTTTTACCTAAAATGGTACACAAGTCTTGGGAAAAGTTCACTTTTTTGTTACATGTTTGAAATGTACAAAAGTTGCACATTTATAAAAAATCTTCGATTACTAAAGAAAAAAAATAAGGGTCACACATTTTTTTGTGATTTTAAAAATACTACGGTGTGCAGAGCGTCGTATATACTATGCACTCAGGACGCGTGTTTGGTAACTGACGCGCTTACCAAAAGGCGCTCCAAAGCTAACCCAACAGTTAAACTTTGTTCAAATGGTACAAGACTTATCTGCTAATCAAGGCATAAGTCATGTGGATTCTATTATATTATTTATCTCTAGCCTCGCGTCTGTGAGAATTTTAATAAGTGCATAGGCCTACTGTTACCCAAATTAAAAAAAATGTTTATTTTTTAACAAATTTTGAATTCTGTTCTTTCTGATTGAAGTTAAACTTTTCCATTGCTCTGTGTCTTTCTATTGTTATGTCTTGTTAATAATTAGTTTAAGCGAGAAACTTTGTACGCTTATATATTACATAATCCTACTTCAGTATGCTTCTAAAAAATAGCATAACAAAAATTTGAACACCCGTACAGAGATTGTCATTTTGCTATATATGCGTAGACCTATGGTTATGCTAGTTCTTATATTTTCCCCTTTTCAAAAGTAGGACAGTAATTTCCACCTTTCTCTGGACCTTAGGTGGGGATGCCGCAACATATTTATGGGGAGAGGATGCATTATGCAGTGACCAGATCACCTCCCCCCCGATATAGGCTAGAATATTGCATGGATGATGTCCCCAGGCAATTAGATGAATCTACAGAAGGCACAGATGGCAGTGAACATAGGCATATGTAGCTTGCACGGCAGTGTTTGGAAGAATAGAATATTGTGAAGCTAAAATTTGAGGAGGAATTTGACAATGTTGAAATACTAGATCATGACCTCCAGATTGCATTGGTTACATTTTCATGATATACCATAGGCGAACCGTGACCACGTTTAGATAGGCTGGGTAGGGACATGTTAGAACTATTACATACAAAATTGGCTCACTTTTGTTCTTAGCATGAATGTGACGCAATAGTACGAAAACCCCTATTTGAGCTTGCGTCGCTTCCAGAAGTGCGCATGCAAAAAAAATGTCAATTTGGAACAAGATCAAATTGAGTGCGTACGGGGCGCATGGACAATCCACCTTTAATAAGGGTTAGCCATGATCAGCAATACATTTCAATGGGTTGGAAATCACTCACCGACAGCAGAGAATGGACAAATTAATGTTAACTGTGAAATTCTATTGGAATAGGTGAAATGAAAAACAGATGGCCTTTAGTAACCATCATACCTGGCTTTTGCGTAGGTGAAATTGTCATGGGGTTTGTTAGTTTAGTTAAACCAAAGTTTAAAATCAGGTTTTGTCCGTCAACGGAGGTGGCCGGATACACCTCACACTCAGCAATACTGCTGTGTGAGGATTTATGGAGCAAAGCTATGTTGACCGGATGCCCTTATGACGCCGATATCCACGTTTTCGGCGGGTGGGCCAGCCTTTGGCCAAACTAGGCGCACCATACAACGAGCAGCATGTGCTAGATGGCCGTCATGGGCTCTCCAGAGCTGATGCCTTGTAGGGTAAATATTCGTTTCATTCTACCAGGGTAACACCCTCCTCATCAGATTTTCCTTAGAATAAGACGAGGGGGGTGACGGTTTTGCCGCGAAACAACTTGGCCCTGGAAAAACAGGTAGACTGGGTACCAGGATGGAGACCATGCAGTTAACAGGCCCAAATGGAAACCTGACCTGGGATTTGCACAGATTTAATTAAAAGGTACAATTAACAATCATCATGAAAATTCCCACCGTGCAGCAGTTTTGAGAAATCCGAGTCTTTATCTGCTTGCAACCATTTTGGGGGAGACACCCTGTACTGTTGATCAGGAAATGGAAAATACCTCTGAAGGAGCAAAACTTATGGTGCCCTAGTGTCTTAAATGCTACACAAAAGTTGAATATAAAAAATATTAATATACAAGCATTGTAACCCGAAAGTGAATAGTAGTCTATTCTAAACCCAGCATTCCTTTTGATAAAAATCATATAGGGTAAAAAGGGAAGACAAAACATTATGTATACCTCACATTTAAAGTAGAGTCCCACACCAATGCACCAAGGATAACACGTTCCTGAATATACACTTTAATATAATTTTCTACATGCATGCATAATGTGACTGATACTTGTACTGAAGATTAATTTAAATTACACAAAAACATCATGAAAATAAATCCACTTAAATGCCAATTGAACCACCCTCTATTTTATTTTATGTTTTTAAACATCACCAGTGCAAAATAACTACAATCTCTTAAAAAATTGTTTGGAACCACTTTGTGCATAATGGTTCCCGCCCCAGCATTTCATTGATTGCTATTGAGCACGCCACACTTGGAAATCTCGCTGCATATAATTTTCAACACTGACGTGGGAGGGAGGGGAGGGGGGAAAGAAAGTTATTGTTACAATGCGTTCAAGCCTATATCTATTGCATAGCTGCCAATATAAACAAGTTTCCAAGGACTATGAACAAGATTGTATAGTTTCAAAACATTGTTATAATCCAGATTAAAAGCCACATGATTTATCAACGTGATGACACAACAAGATTAAAAAATTCTGTCACCAACGATATGTTCATCCTGTATAATTTTACTCAAACCCTATAAAATTGCATGGTGTTTCTTTGCAGAAAAGGGCATCTTTAATTAATTTAACAATGCTTACAGGAAAGAGCAATTATTCCTGTAAATACTTTTTCAGGTACAATGGTCAGAAATGTAGTGTATTATCAGTATTTTTGGTTGCAAGTCTATGGCTGCTACACCACAAAATCCACCCTAACATACTTGGACACTTTGAGACATTAACTTTTGCTTTATCCACTCAATAATTGGATTAAAAAGAACAAAATTAGTTACAAATGACAACAAAAATTGTGTCATACATTATGTACTTCCTGGGAAAATTAACTTATATGGTGACGATGTAAAGCTATGCCATATTTGACAAGACCAATTTTGAAATGCGGACCAGAATGCCCCCTGATCGGCAACATGACCCTTCCAAATTGGAATACCAAATATTGGGCTCCAGTCAGTGGTTTTCGACCAAGTGATTATAGCAATTGATGTGTGGGCACAAGAAGGAATAGATTTTAAAGAATGCCCCGTTAATCGGTCCACATGACCTTTGGACCTGAATCTGTGAACCCCCATATGGCCCATGGGTCAGTGGTTGTCCCCAATTTTCATTGCAATCGGCCCAAGTGTTGACAAAGCACAGTTTTGCAAGTGTGAACAGGAAATAACTTCATGATACTATATGCAAGCTAAAAAATCAGCCAAAAATACATGTGGAGGAATCTTGCAAAATAGCCGAGAAGGTCAAATTTTTGGTATAGATAATGACCTCTATGTGCCCACTCTCCTTGAGTTGTGTATAAAACTAATTTTTAAAGTGAAAACAAACACACTAATTTTGAGTAACATATGTGGAAAAATTATGTTTGAAAGGATTCTCAACAGTGATGAAATGCAATAAATTAAAGCCCCGACTCAGGATGTCCCGATGAGGGCGCACTCAATTTCAAACATATAGTGTATTGTGCATCTACATAATGCGTGTCCATAAGCTCAAATGACGCCTCATATAGAAAATCACAACTTGGATAAACTTCCGGATCCGGAAATTTGTTATACACGGGTATCCTTTTTGGCACTGTATATACTATGCATATAAATGTTTACTGCCATGAAAACGACACATCCGATTGTCCTATAACTTTGGAATTACACTTGTAGGTTACTATCTTTATTTCTAGCTGTCTATTTTTTTAATATCTACCAAAAATATTCTATTCAAAATCTATGAGTACAGCCGTTAATTAGCTAAATGGAAAATGAAAAACAGGAACTGCGTGGCGATCCAGTGTTGCCACTAAGTTCACGGCAATAGTGACGTTTCAGCTATGCATTGCTATGTCATGTCTACAGTTTGTCCCATGATGATCATCAATACAACATAATTTGACTTTGAGAATTTTTAACAGTTTTATTAATAGGTTTGTTTACATTTTAACTCGATGTACATCGCAGGGATTATGTTCTCTAAAAAGAGAACTAACTGCTTCACATGTTAATCTCAATACAAAAATACATCGGTCCTCAGACCTGTTTATTGCAAATAGCCATCGCAGATGTGGTAAATGACAGGCTCACCTGACCTTGTGACCTTAATATGAAACTGTGACCTCATAAACAAATGATCGAGGGTTTGTGTGTACTCCATAAACCAAGTTGGTTCCACATTGAACTTCAACATTTCAAATGAGGCTAATTTTTTCATTCTCAGCCTATTTTACAATTTGACTTCCTGACCTCTAACTTTGTTTGTGGCCTTTGACCTCATAAAAATTAGGTGTTTTGCATTTTCCTACATAACACAAGTATGGTTCCCATTGAACTTCACTTTTTCAAATAGGTCAATTTTACATTTTCAGCTATCTTACAACTTTCTGACTCTTGGTAAGTGACCTTTGCCCTCATCACATGGGGGATGCCACTTTGTCCACCTTGAACCCAAGTTTGGTTTAAATCCATTGAAGTATGTGGATATTAAAAGCAAATGTTAACCCTTTACAACAGACAAAAATCTGGACATTCAACAACAGCAACAGTGGATAGTGATCCCTATGTTCTTCCTGCCTTAAAGGCAGGCGACACAACAACATTGGACAAAGTGATCCCTATGTGTCTTCAGCCTTAAGGAGGCGACACAAAAAAACAGTATTACTTCGCATTGTAATGTGAAAACTTACCACATCCCAAGGAAGAGTACAACCTAACTGAAGTATCACCAGTTCCCACATAAAATTTTTTGGCTAAAGGACAGCTGAAAATCAAGTGAGCTAGCCCATATATAAAGGGCTGTCATTCCAAGGTACAATTGAAGAACTCAATTGATTGTCATGTTGTGTAGCATGTTGCATTGAGGTGACTCTCATAGAATAGCTCTACTTGAGCATACATGCTAAAGAGCATTCGGCTGACATTTAGGCACTCGTTTAAAACTTAAAATATGGTGACATTTTGTGAGACAGACTATATTACTCCGCGAAAAATTCTAACATTCCACACCTGCTTTATTTGTATAAGCATGGCCGCTCGATCGGGAATCCAGTGAAAACTTTAACAAAGCTTAGTGTGACGATCCCCTTTAAAAAGATCATACTGCACGCAATTAAAAGCATGTAAAATTTAGGCAAGAATATAATTAGTGGAATAATCACATCAGTTCTCTAACCAAGACATTTTTAAAACCCACGTGAACCAATGACGAATTAAAAAAATAAACTTACAAACATTAATATACAATTCAGTCCAAAAAATGAGGAATATTCCATTATTTAGTAAAGGCCTTCCAAGAGCATGCCCACAATTGGATATTTTTCCCGGAATCGGGTGGCTATGCCCGGTGTTGCGTACACCTGACAGTGATCACGCTTTGCATTTCAATGAAGGAGAGGATCAGCGAATCTTGCCCATGTGATAACTTGGCTTGCCTGATCTGGAAAAAAGCAAACGAAGTATCACAGTATTAGACATTGCAAAGTTTGAAAAAAAAAGATAAAATACCGTGGTGAAATCTGTATGCTAAAAATCAATCTATGGATCTGTTCCTCCTCCCTCCTTCTCTGCCAAAAAATGTATGCCATTAAAAATTAAAACCTCTTTTTGCGCATGCCTTCCCCCCCCCCATGAACAAATTCTTGTAATAATTACAAATGAAGAACCCCGCTCAGTACTGAATGGTGATGTCATATTAGTGATACAGCTTGGGGAGAATTCGGAAATTCTGCACTGCATGTTCATGACTTTCGAGACCTTCTTAGACATCAGGTGGTCAAAATATATGTGCCAATTATAATGGGAAAATCCGGGATGGTCTCAGAGCTATTGGAAGCTGAAAAACAGAATTAAAAATCACACTTTCCATTGGTAAATGTGTGTTGTTTGTTTCGTGTGCTAGTAAAGTTGCGCCATGGTCAATCCAGAAATTGGGGGTGAAAAGACTCCTAAATAATTGTAATTTGGCAATGACATAATGTGACAAGTGAGGTGTATATTGTTGTTGTCGGTTTGTCACTGCGTCAATCTGAACACACTGTCTCGTCTATGCAGAGGACTTAACATTTTATACATTGACATTGCAAATCCCCCCCCCCCCTTGGCTATTTTTGGGCAGTGGAACCAGGTTTTGAATTGGGAATGCAATGGGAGTATTGATTGCGGTCATACTTATAGGCCAATATTATGGTTTTATCAGAAGGGTCAGTTACGGCGAGGTTTGAAAGCAGGTTTCATGAAGGTACAATGTACAACAAAGATTCGGTTGTGTGGATTACTGCAACACGGTTAATTTAAAACTTAGGTATGTCAGCCGTGCTGATCAAGCCGTAAGATATTTATTTATTTATTTATCTTCTTTAGGGTAACTTCTTCAGATCTAGTACCTGGGGCCAGTTTCCCCAAAGACTTACGCTCAATTGTAAGTTTGATTACGAGCGTGAACTTGATCAAGCGTAAGTGTGAAAACTTGTTTGAAGTTCAAACTTACGCTTGAGTCGAGATACGCTTGATTACAATTCGACCGTAAATCTTTGTGAAACGGGCCCCATGATCTCCAGAAGGCCCTGCCAAAAACATTTACCATACATTTAAACTAATAAAGGACAAATAGCAAATATACCACTACAGACAAACAGACACCATAGAGGTTAAGTTATTTACAACTCCTAACTGACCCACTAGTATGCTTACACCCACGCTCTTAATGAGCACAGTGCATGCACACACAACACACACACTGCACATTACCACCACAGACCACACAAGTAAATTATATACATGTACTTGTATATACAATGTACCGCAAGTAAAGTTGAGTTTTTTCACAACTTACCGTAAAAATGCAATATTGACAAGCATGAAGTGTATAATATAAACTTAAAGAATGGCATTTTAAACATGTTAAATCTGATTAATACTTCTGCCGGACATGAGTTTCAAGTTTGTCCATGCCTTATCATAATAGAAGGAATGCTTACCTTGAGTATTGTTCCAAAGAGGGACACACAAGAGTTTTTTTACTTTGACAAGAGTGCATGATTAGGCATTGCTCAACCAAAGAAAACTTGGAACTCATGATAAATGGGCAAAACCATTGAGACATTTTAAAGACAGGAATAAACAGATGTGTTCTCACTTTTATCAAGTTTACATCAAATTTAGGGACATGCATTAGGTCAGCAACAGGAGTTCTGTTAGCAATAAGGCAATATTTCAGGCAGTCTATTTGAAGTATTTGAAGAGAATTAGATAAATTAGCATTTAGAGTTGCCCATATACAGCACTACCAATACATCAGAGGTGGAATACAAAGTGAATAAGCAAGCAATAAGCGTTTTTGAGGGGCAGATAATAATTAACTCTACAATAATGCCAGTGCATTTGGAAACTTATTTGATATAAAAGTTACATGATCATTCCAACTTACTGTTGGTCGGAAAACAACCACCAAATACTTAAATGAATCAACCTTATCTATAACATTATCTGCATATGAAAGAGAGATATCATCAAAATTTGCTCAGATATTGATTTGGACCCAAAAATCATAAATTAGTTCTTTAATATTGAGAGGTATTTAAAATGTTTCACGAAACCATTCCCAATATACTATTATTTTGTTCTTAATTAAATTCACGATGAAGAAAAGTGCGTTGATGAAGTGATAAACGTGTGGTATCATTGCATACATACACATACAGGATACATTATGGGGTAATGGAGTGACGAATATTATAAACAAAGGGCCCTAAATTGGACCTTGAAGAATGCCTATAGTGATGCACTTTAAGTCAAAGAAGAATTTACATTAACTCTTTGTGCCCTGTTACTTAAATATGATGAAAACCAATTCAATGTGTGATTTCTTACCATATAGTCATACAACTTAACTAAAACAAAATTTTGTGATTAACAGTGATTAGCCGAGAGTCTTATGGGTATTGGCATAAACAATGCTAGCTGAGAGTCTATGGTTATTTCCATAAATAGAATGTACTACACATGCGCAGAGTGCCGTCGGTGACTAGCATCGATTTACCGAATACATTAAAACCTTATAAGGTCACATTAGAGTAGGCTTGATTTGTGGCCCTCTATCTCTCACTCCATTTCTCTTACACAACAAAACTTGTCATGATGGACAAGTGCCATGGAGAAAGATGGTGCTCCCTGTATTGCGGTGATTGACTTGTTTGGGAAAGGAAACTTTGTTTTAAAATAGAAACATTAAAGCAACAATATGAACGCCTTGGGAGCATTCCAACACGCCATTAATAGAGCCTTGCAAGTTAATGCAAATTTGAAAGAGGCAAAAAACATTTACACAGATTTTATTGTATATTTGGATTGGCTTACCAGGTATGAATCTTGCCTAAAGATGAAATATGCAGTCTTTGAAGTTAATTCATTACTCTTCCACAAGTTCGATTAGATTTTTTGCATTGTATTTTGGCCTTCATCGATAAAATTATGGGGATTGTATAATGTTTCTAATTGTATTATTTACATTATCATATATATATTTTTTCCTTTCATTAAATACTAAGAATTGTCCTTATGATTATAATCATACCTTCTCTTAGTTTTTGTACGCAACCCTACAGCAACTGTAATTTTGTTTTCCTTATTTTGAATGAAATATCAATGTTACATTTCTACTGAATGTATTCAATATGTTTTATCATTTTGGTTGTATGGTTATGATGTTAATGAAATAAACATAAACACGCATACAGACTCACACATGCACATTCTCATGTATACTTTTCTGCGTCTTTTTGTTAAAAGAAATATAATCGTTAACTTAATGGTTGTAACATGACCAGTGCCACCTACCCCCCCCCCCCCCCCCCCCTGACAAGCACAAACACATTTAAATTTACATTTTGGATTCACCAAAGCAACCAAGTAAGCTAACGCACCAACTTACACGATTTTCTACGTGATCTTTTATTTTACTGAGGGGAAGGTTTGTCTCATAATCGCTGGTTGTCTTTCTTCCTACTCAAGTCCTCACACAATTGTGGCACTTTCTTCCAGCTGCGTTGTGGTTGTTGATTGCATCGCAATATCGGGCACTTACGATGATGTGCCCTCTTTTTTTCGTAAAAAAACAACAACAACTAAAAAAACAAGAATGGTCTTTAAAAAAGACAAAGCATCACTGAGAGTCTGGTTTGAAAGCAAAGAGTAGAAACAAAATTATCTTGTTGAAACTTGGGAAACACGGCATTGAAAACAAGTGAAAATGACAATGGCCACATCTGGAGGAAAAAAGGTCAAAAACCACTTTGCACACTCATTGGTCTATGGCACTCTGATGAATCTTGAGTACTTCACAAATTAATTTAACGAATATAACACATTGAACCCAATGCACCCCAGTCAGGGGACCTGGATTTCATTTTTTTAATCCATTATTCTAGTCCTATTTGTTTTCCTGTAAGTAATTAAAACACGTCTATAGTTGTGGGAATGAAATCTGCAATCTTCCACAAAACTATCAACTTCACTGGTCTAATATCAAATTGCATTATTATGTTTCAAAAACAGTAAGAGGAGAGACAGCAAAGGAAAATGGATTTACATCAATTAGTTGGAAATGTTGTATTTATGGTTAAATTATATCATGTTTGGGTGAACTGGATTATGCATGATGCATGCTCAATACACTGTCTTAAACTTCCATGGACGAAAAAGAAGAACGTACTAAATCATCAATCTTATTACATAAAGACGGCGTACTCGGCAATCCTTCAGGTGTGAATCTGCCCTTCAAAATGGATCTTTGTACAGCTTATTGTCCAAATGTAAATAAGGCCATGTGCCTCAAATATGAAAGTTTCCATGATGAAATTAAGTCCACAGGTTCAATTAAGTCAAACAAACTTGCAGGGGTGGTGGAGCTGAGGGACACCGAACAGGGGCGGATCTCGGATTTGAAAACGTCAAAATACCGGGGGCTGAAAGGCTGTACCTTGTCCAAAATGGGCTTATTTTGTAAATTTTGTAGAATTACCTACACCGGGAGGGCGCGCTCCCCCATCCCTAGACCGCACCGGCAGAGCTGTGACATGGGTACCCTAGAAAGTCCTATGGGCAACCCTGACAACAAGGTGACATTCATCACAAAATCAAACTGCTTTTTTTTTAAATTGGAATTTAAAATACTTGCACAATTTAGGTGTATTATACTAGAATGTATTATACTAATATGAATCAGTCGTTAAACATACTGAACTTCTAATTACAGGCGCGGATCTTGGGATGGGGCGGAGGGGACGTGCCTCCTGGTAAATTCCTGCAAGATTTTGCAAAATTCAGCCATTTTGGACAAGTTGGGCCTTTTCCGCCCCCGGTAATGTTGACGTTTTTCAATCCTGTGATCCGCCGCTGTATTAAGAAATGAACTATTAAGACGGCTTTTTATAACTATTTCTCACTATGTGTATTTTCTCGTTTTTTTAGTTACCACTTCCTAAAAATGTACTCGATCTTAAATTGGATCAGGAATGAAAATATTTGGTTATTTTTTCTGTACAAACACTTACATGCTAATTAAACTAATTAACTAATTACCAGAATGACAAATAAAAGAACACAAATTGCTTTGCAGCATGCAGCATATTTAGCCAACGAATTTTGCCAAAAATGTATAGGCCAATTTAAATGTTAGTGACTCAGTGATGACGCAGAGGGTATAATCTTAAGTTACACATAACTAAATCTTGCAATCATCTCCTTATAATACATTAATATATAATAACTAAATCTTACATATATCATCTCCTTATACATACTATTAGAGTGGGCTTATAGAAGGTCAATGTTTTCCATCCCTTTCGAAAACAGGCTCATTTTATGACTTTAATCCCCCTGATCCCACTTTTGAGAAAACAATTTAAATTTCGAAAACCAGGGTTCCCCATTGAAAAATCCAAATGCCCCGCCAAATTGGCAAATTTGATTTTTTGACCTAACTCAATTATTTTTGTTCAAATTGGGCTTAATTTTATTTAGTTTATTCTTATGCAACTTTCATCTCACCAATAGCCTTTGCGTATTTCCTGAAAATGCCATTTTGCTTCAAATTGAGCTCGGAGGGCGCTTCTAATAAAATGTGCATTCGATTGAAACATGGGCTTTTAAAACTCACAAAATTTTTTTTAGAGAAAGTATTATTATCAACATCTGCTGAAAATGTCACGTACGTGGTGTGTGGTTTTAAAACTCTAAGAGGCTTTTTAATGTCAATAAAAATTCCGCCATTGAAACCCACACATAGGAAACTTTGTTGACCCCTGTATATTCAAATGAGAGTGTTTTCAAAACAATCATCAAATTTGAATGATGATGATCACAGGAAGGCGTATAAGTGTTAACACTGCTATAAATCTTCAGGAATGAGAATCACCAGTCTGATATGACCCACCGTTAAATTAAAAACTTTTTTAATCAAGGTTATGGTCCCAAATATGATTTTTGGCCATTTGGCGGCCACTTTGGATTTTTCATTTGGGCACCCTGGTTTTCGCACTTTTTTTTAAAATGTTTTCTTCAAGAATGAAAAGCATCATTAAAGTCATTCTAGCCTGTGTTCCAATTATCTGAAACTAAGACCCAAATATGACCCTCTGTAGCCCACCTCTAATATAATAATTACAGCTGCTTGAGACTCTGAAATAAATACTGAAAAATACATAGAATCTTGTTTCTCGTGGTATCCAAGTAAACGTCCTCTGTGGTCCAGTGGTAAATCTCATACCTATATAGCGAGAGGCCTGGGTTCGAGACTGTGCATTTTCATCTCTATTTATTCAATGCTTGCCAGTTTTTCTAAATATTTGTCTAATAATCCTCTCGGTTGTATCATTTGTTTGATCCTCGCGTCATTGACTCAAGTTTTCGATTTTGCCATAGTCTGCTATAATCAGGCATGTATGTCACCTTCTAAATATATTTACATAATGCTTGCCAGTTTCTTCCAAGTTTCTGTCATAATATTTGTTAATATTCTCTCTGGTTTATCATTTTGCTTTTATCCTCGCTTGCATTGAATTCAGTTCGCTTTACCATTAGTTCTGTCAGAATATTCCATCCTTCTAAAATACACAATACTAAATATATCCCCCTTTGAAGTGCGACTCAGATGTGGAGGTGGGGGGCGGTGGTTGTGGTTGCTGTAGCATTACTTGAGCCATTCTCAATATTTGGTAAAAGCAAAATGAAGAAAATAATGGTATAATATTGTGAATTTCTAAAAGGAATTCATGCTGCAACATTTTCATGCTCACAATGGAAAATCACTGGATGTTTATAGCATTGAATGAAAGGTAATTTATACTCAGGGTTTCAGGGCTGTAAGCAAGATTTATTTAGGACTTATTTTATAAAAGCGGACCAACCCTTGACTAACTAGAATTTTGGCGGTTCTCGGCTTCGCGCTCACATAATATGCAAAGAATATAAGCTGTGGGCCGCTCCATGAAAAAAACTTAACATTTAAGTGACACCTAATCACATCCATACACACAAACACATGCACAACGGATTACAAAGTGGTCCTGCCAGCTATGCTGGCAAGCCCATCATACATCGATTCTCGGACTGCTTGGGTCGCCTGCTGTCAACGGTTTGTGAAAAAATGATAGCCTCAAATGACCTTGATGTATGACCTTTGACCTCAAAACAATGAGGGTTTTGCCATGTAAAATTTTCCCATAAACCATTTTTGGTCAATTCCCTTCAACTCAACTTTTTCAGATGAGGTCATTTTACATTTTCTCCTATCTGTACATCTTGAATCACAAGACCTTTTACCTGATATGTACCTTTAACACAATGAGGGATCGCGTGGTTGCCTATGACTCAAGTTTGGTTCCAATTCACATCAGCTTTTCAATTATTGCAATTTTACATTTTACACTTGACCTCACATACCTTTGAGTTTTGACCTGGTATGTGACCTTGTACTTCATCAACAAAATAGGGATGTCAAGTTGCCCCTGTGATCAACTTTGCTTTAAATCCCTAAAAGTATTTATATTTCAGGCAATGTATTTGTTTACCCTTTTCACAACAACACCCAACAACAACATACATCACAGTGGACCAGAGTGATCCCTATGTGGCTTCCTGCCTTAAAACAGGCAAAACATAAATGTCCCTTTTAGGATGTTTGACATCTAATGACTCACAAGTGGAATTTACTTGCATTATTTCTTGATTTTTGGTCTTTTGTATTAATAACAAGAATAGTCTTAAAAAGACAACCATCGCCTAGCGAGGTATGTTTCGTTACTTAATTTAGTGTAAGATACTTGATCAAAGGAAACCTCTCTCGTATTCGAGAGCTACTACTAACCACAAAAGTAATATTTCAGGCATCAACCATACTCTGCATCAACCTTAATTTTTGCACCCAAAGACCACCTATTTTTTGCAGTCCATTTACACCCATATCCATTTCATGAGTGAGGCCCCCCCCCCCCCTTCATTACTGTACTTTGGCCAATTGGCCCCAATTCAAGAAATAAATTTATAAACATTCGGAGCTGGTTATTTTTGTCAACTACATACACTAACAATTTCCTTTTTATGACTGAGTTCATCAATATGTAACATTGCGGGGAAGTTATCAATCAAATAGATCCTAATATTTTAACCACCGCATTCACCGCGATGACAAACCTTTTTTCAAACTTGCAGAAAACAGTTTTCATCACCTTGTATTATCTGGGCATGGTACACATAATGGTACTCCCAACCATATGGGTCGATCATCCATTACATGTCATGAACTGAGAAGTTTATTCCTCCCTGTAATGGGTGGGCTGCCAGCCAATAAAAATTTTGTTTTCTAGGCTGTTAGAAATTTTAAGTGATTTTCCAGTATGCAATATACCACATGTGGTCCTTCCTTCTTAAAATAATAGGAAAACCAAGGACTTTATACTGCTACATGAGCAACCACCCAACTCCTGCATGACTGTGATATTCTGCCCAATCCTTTGCTTGCGGCACATATGCTAAGGTAACTTGCAATGTTGTTGGCTTTTGTAATCCACTCCGGCTTTATCAACCATCTTCGATGAAAAAAAATCAGCATACAGTGGACCTTTAGACCACTGGTACGATGCGATATATTCAAACATGTCTAAAAATACATACCACAAAACATATAGGGGCATAAAGGCCACTGCATCGTCCCCACGACTTGCCAAAAACAAGTGGAAATTTTATATCGTAAGAACTGTTATTTGTACACAATCTAGCAGTTTGCAAATTTGATCCTTATCTGTAAGACTTCAAAGCTTTTCGTCCATAAACAGACATGAAATTACAGACTTCATACGTGAAATTGGTGAAAAATTTGGCTTGATAACAACAAACACAGGTTAGATATTAAGTGAAATTTGGGGGAAAATTGTTAAATTATACATGTCAATGATGTTCTAGTAACACCATAAATAAAAACATCATAAAATGCACCTTAAATAATATGCTAAGATAGCCAGGTAATTGTAGGTCCAACTTTTTAAGTTTGTTGTAACTGTCTCAACAGATGTGTCTAGTCCATGAATATCATACACTCGTACTCATTGATATTAAAACCACAAAGTCCAGACCGGCCAACAGGGTGGAATGCCATTGGATCAAATCCAGCATTTGATTTCTTAAACGTTGTGTCCTTCATCTGCTTAATACAAGGCCTCTAGAAGTTATTTTCAATAAAATCATTTCTATTTGACCATAAGGGCACTGAGTTGGGCTCAACCATTTCAGGTGAGGGCTTTAGTTTACAACCATGCTAAAATATATTTTTTTCAAAATTGTGACGGTGTAACTATTTTTCAAATGTGCATTGTCTCTTTAATTGATACCCCTCATTGAAAAAAAGGGACATCAGTTCCAGATAGGTCCGCGTATGTGTCAAAGAATTTGATCCATCACTACACAAAGCTAGACAACGTTTTATTCACATGGCCACACAATCCAATGACCATAGTATGAATTTTTATTGATCACTGCACTAAAAACTTACAACATTTGTAATACATAATTGTACCCACATGCACAAAAAATAATGACCATAAGTTAACCTGACTGCCTTTGACCTCCTCATACTGTGACCCCACATAAGACCCCTTGCCTCAATGGTATTAGAATACCAAGTATGAACTTGATCCATCACTGCATAAAATGCTACACATTTTAACCAAAAGGTGTATACCACATGCACAAGATATACCCTACACTGACCCCTGAATAACCTTAGACCTCCTCATCATGTGTTAACCCACATAAGATCCCTTGCCTCAATGTATAGGCATACCAAGTATGACCTTGATCCATCCAATAAATGAATAGACCTAAAGTGTATACAATCTGATTCATCGCAAACTTGAATTGAAACTTGTTGGTGACAAACTCAAATTGCCTTATTAGACTAGTGTGAATTGATACATAAAAAATAGGGACGGCAGTCCCAAATAGGTCGTACTTATATTAATGGTTCTTGAAGCATGAAGACACACCCCATAAGGACTGGACCACAAACACCCTCAAAAGTGCCAAGCCCTATGCAATACCCTGACCACCCCCCATACCCAGAACCACCCCCTAGGATCACCTTTCGTATCCCCGGCCCCACACCCCATACGCCGAACACACCGCCCTACCCTGCCCGTAACCCCGGACCACACCCCCAATTGACTCAGTTTCGAGCCACCAAGGTTAACCCTGTGTTTACTTAGAATCTCCAGATCTTTTGTTCACTAGAAAATGTCATGATCGGGGATCCCAAAAAGAATTAAACGTCTGCTGGAAACGGCCTTCGCCATTTGAAATAGCTGGGAAATAGCGTCATGTACTGTCTACGCTCATCCCTTAGTTGTTTATTGGTTCGGGCAAGTCAAGTAAGGTAGAGGTTATTTCTTGAGGTGCACTATTTCATCATGACGGACTAACAGACATTTCCGCTCTGCCGTTAAGACACTATCAGTGATTTAGCCGACAGGAGTGAAAATAATTTGGAAATTGCAGAGAATTAGTTTAAGTAAAGGATAGTCTGTAGATTCTCATAGTTAATTTTTCCAATGAATAATTACATAAAAAGAATAAACGGCAGTGTTCAAAGCTACGACTCTCCATTCAATTACGTGTTGTAGAAAGTGTCCGTTCGGACAATTATAAATAAAATAAACCGATGTGTCTTTATTAGGCTGCGTTTGGTCGTATCACTTGCAGGGTATGTTAGAATACCCAATGTCATGTGTCATATATGGGACACCTGATTTTGGGAGGTACTTTACATTGGCACAACTTTTTTTTGGGTTTAGCAAAGTGCTACAAGAGAAATAACTGGTCCAACTGCATAAATTTTGGGCTTATTTTTAAGCCTATTTATTCTTCTTTCAAAAATGCATTATTTTTTCACATACGTTTTATCGTTGTCATTTTAATGAGGAATTATAACGAAGGTCACTGTGGAGGAGCCGCGGTGCAGGAGCCGCGGTGCAGCCGCTCTGTGTTAAGTCTATGGGTATTTGGGTTTTTGACATGCTTCCTATTTTTCAAATGTTTTTAAAATGCAAACATGTTGATATGGAGATTTTTTTCTTCTCCTGCAACAGGTTCCATACATAACTTAGTATAAAATCCAAGTACTTAAATCAATTCAAACCCGATTTAATTAATTAATTAACTTTGATTTTCAAAATTAACAGTTAACAACACCCTGCAGTAATCGATTCGTTTTCAAACTATATACGAAGTCATTTACCCCCAAACTAATATTTTGTAATCCACATACAGTGTAAATTAAATGACTAAAACTAACTATCCTTTCCACTAGTTGAATAATGCCACATAATTAGTTGCCAATTAACTAATTAATGTTACTAATTAACTCCATTTCATCATTGATAGGTATTCCGCATGTGAGACATTGGTCAGTAATTTCATACTAAAAACGAATTCATACAAACAGATCAGGATTGGCTAGGCTATTGCTGTTTAAGAAAGATCTACAATCAAATGAAGTGTGGGTTCCATGTGGATTGCTTCCAGAATTCAAAGACTAATTTATCACCCATGGATCATATGCCATAATGTTTATATAGCATAATACCATATTATTTTGAACACCACCCGGTATGTGTTTCACATTTTAAAGTGTATGGTCATCTGTAAAATACATGTTAATTCTTAAATCCATAATGATCAAAATTTCTTAAATTAGAAGAAACCTCAGCCCACAACAATCTGATTATATAAGGTGCAAGCCTGAAACTACATACAAAAATATGGGCATTGTTACAAGTTGTTATATCAACAAATTTTATACCACCCTGTACCAAAACTACTTGTACCTGTCTCCGATATTTTTATGATTCTTTCTGAAGTTTTCCAGCAAGGAACAATGCTTTCTTACTGTTTTATGGATCATGGTACTTCCTATAAATGCATGTTATTTTTCACAAAAAAGGTGTCCATTTGTCTGGCCACCCTGTATGTCACTTGCCCAATAAGCTGAATGTACACAATTTTATATATGGTTTGAAAGCTATAGTTCTGCCTGTACGAATAATAATATCTTGTCATATAGCAATTGTCTCAGATTTTTCATCGGTAACAATATTTAAGTAAAAAATGTGTTTTTTTGTTTGCACCCGGTATATTTTTCTCGCACCCCTGTTATCAATGTCAACAGTGAACCTATAGAGTCCTTTACACCTTCAGCTTTCAGAAAATGTATGTTTTACTATGGTGTGTACATCATTTTTATGCTATACTAACAAATACAGAATTGATGAATTGAACTTGTTTTTCCATGATGTAACGTTAGGGTGTC
>JAMKCH010024930.1:0-19348 GCA_023653785.1 Ophioderma brevispina | reverse complement strand
TTCTTCTCTTCTCGGATACCACGTGGTGTATACGACAACCAAGCGAATACATAACTGGCGTGTTTCCTTGAACCATTTTTTTCTTTCCCCACTAAACCGTTGCACTATCAAGAGCCTGTCACTTGCTACCGCAGATAACATCTTAACGGCGTAATCGTCCGTTGCACGCGTACCACCCGTCGCAAGTACCCGCATACGCGCCGCTTAGTACGCGTACAAACAATGGGTATTTCCACCGTAGCAACCGAGCAACATTTTGTTTATTTTTCAGCCATTTTCTGAACAGATTTCGTCAAAATATAGCGTATAACCCGTCCGGTATCCTGACGCACCTTTCACGTGGAGTTTGGCTCAATATGGATCGAAACTGTCAGAGCCTTTTGCGGAACATACCCATATACATACATACACATTAGTCAAAATTACATTACTAGCGGGGGGCCCCGCGCTTCGCGCGGTTCTCCCGCTAGTTTGATGACGGGAGCGATCACTGACTGAGCGATCACTGAAGAAGTACACACTATTGCGAGAACCACCGCAACAACCCCTTCACTCATGAACTTTATATACGGGAGATACCAGCAATTTATCTGATTTTTACAGGTGTCTTGTTATGATATTTGTATAGACATCCTTGGGCCCATCGAAAAGCACAGTCCTTAAGTGTCGCGAGCGGTGGAGCGTGACGGCAGAGTCAATGACACCTAAATTTGTCACGTTCTTCACATATACTATTCTTAGCCTACTACTGGTCCCTAATAAGAGTCAACATAACAAATTGGGTCCTTTTTAAAGATAACTAAATTATCTTTCGATGATATCAAATTTGCGCTATTAAATTTTAAGCAGTAGCTAGTTATAGGGCAAAGTATGATTTTTCAACTTTTTTTGCTATTTTTGCCTTAGTACCGCCTGAATATCATGAAAAATTTGTCCTGAAGCATCATATTTTGTCCTTCATATTTTCCCACATTTGACCGCTAATTTGCTACATACAACCTTAAAAAAAAGTGTTTCCCTGCATCATTTTTTGCATAACGGTATTTTAATCTGTCCAACTCAATTTCCGTATTTTAATAACTCATTTGGCCTACTTAAGGCTGTTGCCATCTACCACCATAATTTATCGCTATATGCAGTCCTTCGAAAAAAGTTGTAAAACTATCATTCGGGCACATCTAGATTATGTATGGTCTAATTGAATAAAATGGTCTTCGGGCACCCATTAGAATCATTTTGACCTCGGTAGAACCCTAAAAGGGTCTGAAATGGTTCTAAAGTTTTTGAAGAAAAGCCTCTATGAAGTACCTACCGGCTCTCTCTCTCTCGAACCACCAACAAAATTAACAACCCTTTAAGAACCATTAACGGTTCCATAAAAGCCAAAATGGCTCTTAAGATGTCTGAAGAACTTTTGGTTTCATTCAAGAACCATTAAGGGCATCACTTTTTCTTGTTTTTTGTTAGGCAATTTTGCTACCCACCCCCCCGACCCCAAATTGGGGACTTGGAAACTGATTTTGTCCGGAAAGGCAGGCCTTTAGGCAAATGAAAGCTTGAGCAATTTGCAAGTATCGTACTAAAATAAATTCGGCTACAATTTAGTTTCAGAGGCAAACCTTTTCCAAAAGAGGACCTAAGAACTGATTATTGCTTCAACTGGGGGTCTTAAGAACTGAGGAGGGGGGGGCGTGCCTTTTAATAAGGGTCCACAACTCGTACACTTCCATATTTCAGTGCCACCGGGTAACCTACAGTCACAGCAATATCCGTTATTATCCAGACTGACATCACTCAGAGGTGTATCGAGTCATCAAAATCACACAATGCAAGCAGTTTGTGGAAATTTCACTTGAATAATGGATACGATCCACAAAAATCCTATTTTTAATTTTTAAAACACGTCACAACCTGACCTATACGCCTTATTTAGCTCACAAGCGTTTTGTACTGACGTTTTAATGAAACAGTAGAGTCAGGCCCATTTGCATTGCTTGTGGGTTGATTCAAACACCCTCTGGACATCAATGTACATCAGTTAGCCTACTTCATGTGTACTTATAATATCCATGCTCAGTACATAGTTCCCAACTGCAGATGGCTCATTCCATATTTACTGGCCAATTGCAGTATCGTCACCATTTTCGCGTCAGAAAAATGAAGTCACCTTGAAACAAAAAAAACTTTGAAGATCATCGGCAACTTAAATGAACATCTTGAGTGTACGTTGATTCACGGAACCACATAATTGGTATTGCCTGGTTTTGTCGTCTCCCGCCATCTTCAATCCATTGTGTCTTCGATTCAAGATCCATATGATAGCAATATTACATTCTTCGCATCATTTTAACTAGTTCACCTGGGCATGAACTGCTGCTTTACAACTGTGGGACACAGGGCGGATCTGATGATTTGATGGGTAAGTAGGATTTGACTTATATCCCTGGTGTGCATAATTTGAAATGGCATATCTAGCCATCATTCACATCATGCAACTCCTATCGTCAGAGTATCGCCACACTCGTCAACAGTTAGAGACCTCCCATGACAGTGGTGGAATTAAGAGCCACAGTGTCAGCAGCTGCTGCCAGGCATCTATAAAAGAACGCAAATAACGCCACAGTGTTTGTTCCCCCAAAGATTTATAGGGGCCCAGTGGTCCTTTCACACATCATGGGCTTATGTAGGACACTGGGCCTCACACAACTTTTTCTAACAAAATGCGATGGGCCCAGGATCCAGAGCAGATTTTTCAATAATTTCTTCACCCCCTGAGACACCCCCGAGTCGCCATTTTAGTGCGACACTGGTCATTTCGCACCCAAAAGGCCCACCTTAGCTGCTGTCATGGCCCTTCTCCTTAAATCCACCGCTGCCAATGACTTAATGCTGATCAATATTACCCATGTTTTGCCATAAGCTGCAGTGTATTTGGTGAATGCGTGTAATCCGAAATGCAGCAATAACTTTTTGCTAAGACGAGATGTCAATATAATATCTGGGTGTGAGCTGTTCCTTCATCCATTCAAATTGCAGCAATAGCTGCATGCAGCAGCAGTTGAATACATGTTACTGGTGGCTGTTGGCATTCTCAGTATTGAGTTTCACATGGAACGGGGTGCGCGTGTTCACTTCATGATGGTCACACCTCAATTCTTGAACAACTCTCGTTCACAAAAAACACCCCCTTTTTTGTAGATATGCAGACCTCGCAGGGCTATGTATAAAGTGGTGATTTGCTATTGTTGAAAATACTCATCGCTTGCCATTCATTCCAGAAAACGCGAAACGTTTTCTTGAAAGGACGCTGATAACAACACGTGTGGAAATATGAAGGCCCTGCACCAACGCTCCTCGGGTCTTCCCAGGATACCCTTTCTTTCATGATCGGAGGTGCACCAACCTGTCGCATATGATGTGTACTGAATCTTTAAAGTAGCACGTTCGTTCCAATACTAATTTAGCAACACAACCCAAAATTGGAGGCAATGTGGGATATACTGTTCGGGCTAAAAACATAGCACTATTATATACACATATCCACTGTGACATCAACTTTTTGTTGACGGCCTTTCTCGTCGGAATCATTCCTATTCCTCAAGCTCATCAAGGTTGACTGAATCAGAGGTCTTTTTCAAAGTCGTTGCAGTTTTTCTTTTCGTGCATTGAGAAATTCCTCACACAATTTCAGCTCCTTTTCTCAAGTAAGAAGAGCCAGTGGCAACTTTCCTGATTTGACGTTGGCGTATAAACATTTTTAAACATTCGTTTCACTGGAGCGAGCATGCTCCATGTGTGACAGCTATGATGCGTCTCTGAGCATCAAGAATCTAGAAAGGGTGTCCCAACGAGACAATAAGAGAGTTTTTAGGAATTAGTGGTGCAGGGCAAAGAGGCCTTTAACTTCCACAAGTGCTTTTTATCAGAGTCCTTAAGACATGTTATTGCCCAGATTTCTTGCTCGGGAATGGCAAGTTGTGAGTATTTTCAGCAAGAGCGCACTGTATAATCCCTAAGCCCCTGACAAGGTCCTGCTATATCATCAATGTGTTGAATTTTAGGATGACAGGACAAGGACCCTTGTTTATCAATCTTCACGAAAAACCCTATTTAGTATTACAGTTTTTACACCTCAAGATATACTGTCTTACTCTCATGTACAAAACCACAATCAATAAATCTACCATTCTTTTCTTCTTTCCTGTCGCTATCATGCGACTTGTACCTTAATGTAAGGTTTCTCAGAAGAACTTGGTAATTGTTTAACTGTTAACTTAGCCTGCCCATAATGGAAATTGCAAGGGTTGACCAGCTTCCCGGTGAGCAATCGGCATACGACGAAATCGCCGCCAAACCGGATCGTGCATAACAGCACAAGCCATTTTTCCTGCATAAGAGACTACTCATTCTGGTCTGAAAACTCTGAATAAAATGATTACAACTCTTATTTACATGCCCTTTTCAGCTAACCCTAACATGATAATATTGTCTGTCCAATTAACTGGTTTTATTAATTATTTCAATAAACTACGCACTTTCGAAATTAAGTCGCGAAAAGAGTTCTTCTTGGGGTATCTTTGGACCTAAGACGTTTTTTGATATGAGGAAAGCAATTGAATCTGGTTTAAATGCAACGTTAATTTATTGTATATAATAATTTTTGTATTTTTCATATTATTAATTATAGTTCCTGGTGAATGTTCGTACATCCCCGCTATCCATAGTTATTACTGTAACCTATTGTTTCATCAATGGCACTGCAACCCCGCACTCTGCATTGCAGTGTCCCTCATCTCAATCACCATTTTGGTGCATCCTGCAAATTATATATGTCAATGCATTAGCAGCAGTTATCTAATTAGAAACTCGGATGGATGGCGCTAAGATAGCGATATCCTCCGTTTGAAGCTCTGGCACATCCGGGTTTGATACAATGAGCAGGAAGAAGCGTTCCATAAGCCTACTGATAATGGAGAAATGAAGCTTCTGTGGGAGGCCAGGTGGACCTTGGGGCTTTCCAAAGCAAGGTCATGACTCAACTGAAGTCTGATGAGCCCTAAGGTGGCAGCTCATAATTGTTGAGACTAAATAAATTTTATTGATGGTTTGTCTTGCCCGTGTATTGAATAAAAATCCCAAGATTTTTTTTTTCAAGTGGGAACTGAAATAGCTTGTTAATTTCGATGATAATAACAATTTTTATGACTTGTTATTTATACGTAAAACATCTTTTTGAAAATTATTTATTAAAACCGGACCTCTCAGTTAATTGGAAGACATTAGTCTGAAATTTGCAATAATTTTGGACAATCCAAACTTTTTCGGGGGGGCAACTTACAGAGGCACAAAGTGTCCACTTATTTTAAAGACCCAATTGAGTGTGAATCTAACAATTGCTCAGATTCTGCCACCGCTGCTGGGAGAGGCCCTCCAAGAGACGGTTCTGTAAATCTTAGAAAACTTTCTTCTCTACTCATTTATGGACCAATCTTAGTTGCTTTGCGTCAGTTTCAGCACGTTAATGCATCCAGGTATAAGTGAACCCTGAGTTGTTTATACCCACAACCTTTTGCCCTCCAAAATTAGCTCTTAAGATTGAATGAACGCAGAATGTCTCAGACAACCTTTCGAACCGTTAATGGTTCCGCCAAAGGTTGTTTTCTTGAAGGTCAAGAGAACGCTACTTCACAGAACTTTCTTTCCAAAATTTGAAGAACCATTTGCAGACTCGTTTAAAAGGTGCAACGAGAGATTTCCACGTTGTCCTATTTGCTGTGATATGTAGTGATTTTATATAGATTATACCGAAATAATTTCCTTACTTTTTATTTGCAAATGGTTACATAAAATCAACTAAAAATGGAAACAAAAGTGATTTGTTATGCTTATATTTCCATAGACAAAAATCGGCTGAATTTCGTATTTGCCCTCCTATAGGAAATTCGAAATTTCACAATTTTAGTATCCAAAGAAAGTTTCTCGGCTTAATCCTTTCAGATGGGGATATTTTTTAGAGCAAGCTCTACAGCAGTGCAAAAAGCGAATTTTTCATATTTTTTAAGGACCCTGTTTTTTATTTTTTTTTTAAATCTCCGTTGCACGTTTAAGGGTCTACAAACCTCCGAAAGGTCCTGATGGGTGCCCCGACGACCCATTTTATTCAATTTAAGATCCTTTATCCAATTAACCTGAATGAAGATTTATACGTTTTCGAAGGGTGCCGATAACGATCAATTATTGTTGTCAGAGGAAAAGCCTAAAAGAGCAAAATCGTTAAAATACGGAAATTGTAGTTGGTCAACTTAAACTACCATTCACCGCAAAAAAAAATATAAATTGGATAAACACTTGCTTCTCCAGTGTGGTAGTATATTAGGGTCAAATTTTGGGAAAATATGAAGGAAAATATTGATCGCTTCATAGGACAAATTTTTCATTTATATGAGCCAGTAGGCCATAATTATGCAAAAATCTGAAAAAATCATCACTTTTTGGCCTATAAATAGCTACTGCTTCAATTTCATAGCGCTTATTTTAGATCATCGAATAGATCATTTTATTCTCTTTAATTGATATGTTTTATGTTACTCTTTATAGGTAATAGTTAAGCCCGCTAAAATAGCTATGTTGGTGAAGAACATGCAAATTTAGAGGTCTTTACCTCTGACGGGTCACGCTCCACCGCTCGCCCGACACTAATACTTGCTTTTCAGATGGCTCAAGGGATGTCCAAAACAAATCTCAAATCAAGACAACCTGGTACACAATCATGATTAATTCTGTTCTCCCGGTCTAGGAGAAACTCCCCGAGTCGCAACATTAGTATGTTTACACTTTAATAACTCAAATTCCCGTGCCCTATCAATATCCTCTCTATAGCTCAGGTAGTTACCGATTTCTAATAAACGTCAACTGAATATTTATCCCGTATGACTTTTCCGTATATTAAATTTTTATTTTTTTCTCGTAACTATTTTTAAATACTAAACTTAAATATTTAAAATCCCTTAAAGTTCCCCGTGTACTTTTTTTTTTTCTCAACAGTACTCCCCGTGGGGTAATCCGTAGTTCCCGTATTTTCCACAGATTTTATTCTCACAACTCCTCAAACATCCCACATAAAGTTCTCCGCCATCCTGTACTTTATCCCCCCCCCCGGCACAACACCCCGTAAATCGTATTTTTATTTCTCGTAGTTGGCAGCATATCATATATAGCTCAACTTTTTTCTTCTCAAAACCTCCTTGGGGTAACCGTAGTATCCATACATACGACAATCAGAGCGAAAATAACCCGACGTGTTTCTTGACCATTTCTTCTTTCCCCACCCGTTTGCACTATTATAAGGACCTGTTCTTTGCGTACCGCATATAGCGGCTTACGCGTAATCTCCCGTTGCCACCGGTAACCACCGTCGCAACGCACCACGCATACGCGCGGCTTAGTAACGCGTACAAGACAATTGGTAATTTCCATAGCAGCTGAGCACATTTTCGTTGATTTTTTAGCCATTCTGACTGATTTTCCAAATATAGGTTTGAACCCGTCCGGTATCCTCACGCACCTTTCATGTGCACAAACAAACATACAACACAACATTGCCAAATTATATAAGATATAAACTTCAGCCGTGTTTTGCCGGGAAATTCCCTTATTGCTGCAATACAACAATTTTACAGTGATGATCATTTTTCTGTACATTTGTAATTGGAATCAAGTTGGACAGACCGAAGGAAAAAAGTGGTTAAATTTGACAGAAACAATAGTCATGCTTTTAAATTAATAAGCCGTCTATTCCGAGGAATAAGTTAATCATTACTATAGTTCCGTGGTAACAAACTGGGGGGAATGGGCGGCTTTTTGAGTCACCGTTTGTTAAATACTCGGGGACAAACGGAAGTTAAAGCGTATCACTACAAAAACAATATGTATTCGTAGATCACTGTTAGTGGCATCCAATTGGGCTCGTTTTTAATAACGTTTGTATATTTCGCGTGCATATCTGGGCAAGTGGCGGCACCAGACCTCTTTTTCTTTGGGGGGGGGGGAAAGTGAATTTTGGGCCCCAAATTGCTGATTTGTTTCAAATTTGTGGTTTTTCGGCCCCAAAATCGCCGAATTTTGCCAAAAATCCTCTTTTTTTCTTCGGCCGGGGGGGGGGCAAACTGGGAGCAAGAAAAAAATAGGGGGCGAATGCCCCCCTGCCCCCGTTGCACTGCTCCACTGTATCGGGAATCTCCGTACCGTGCTTTAAACTTCTACAAGACCAAATCTCAGACTAACGCTTGAAACCAGAGATAGGCCATACTCGCTGCTTTACTTCAGATTAAAACAATAATTAACGGACTGTTCTTTAGTGGCAAAACCTTTTGAGACTTTTTGCATTAAAAACATTTCCTTAACTCAATACAGATTAGTATTGAGTAATCCTCAAAGTTCAATTTTACGCCTTGAAAGTTTGGTCACTGTAAGAGCCCATTTAAACTTAAATCGAAGAAATCGCATTACATGGAGCGATCTAAGATTCAAGCGGCATAGTTTGAGACGGTTGGTTAATTTTGTTGAGAAATTTTAAGTCGTGGGATAATGTATGATTTCATAACTTTTTTCGTTTAATATTTGAATAGTTTAGAGAGTCCGTATTTTAGGCAATTTTTCTTTAGTCAAGTTGATTTGTCATGCTCGCTCGCTGTAAGATTGTCTTTGCAGGTTTATTTAAGACGAGAATCTGTGCAGTCCAAATTTTGTTAGTTTATTTGTTAACTAAATTCCTGTGAAATTAATTAAGAGGTTTTGATAAGTAACCCTACGTTTCTTTTGGCGATCTCGATAATGTGACTATTGAAATTTTCCATTTATTTAATAAACTATTCAGTTGATACTTAGATGCCCACTATTCAACCATCATTTGTAAATGAGTCAAAAGATATATGGTGAGCCATTAACTCCGTATACACGTCTAGCCCTCTTCTATTCATCGATTATCCATGATTTCTTTGTGAAACGTTCGTTGCCCCTACCTTTATTTTTGATAATGTGGTCAGTAGACTTTTGCTACCCCCCACACCTCCACAATTATCAACACACTTTTATTCTTTGATAACGTGTCAGTAGCTGACACATTATCAAGAAATAAAGGTCTGGGCATCGAACTTTGAACGAAAGAAGTACAAAACAGTCAGTATGAAACACTATAGGAATCGGTGTTAGAAATACCGTCTGCATTGCTTAGGGGGTAGGGATTATTTAAATTATAATCGCATTATGGAAACCTGCCATGATCAGAACATCTGTTTTTAATCAAAAAAAACAGATAGAAATGAGACAACTTAAGTCTGTCAGCTGAATACCACAGCGATACTGTTCATATGTGTTGCTAACAAGACCAGGGATGTATAAAAAAATAAATTCTGTAGTGTCGTATTGAATGGTATTTGTACGGGTAAAAGGTCAATTCCAGAGGACATCATGATTACGGTCAATATTCTGGATAAATTTAGAATTTAATGTTAGGGACACCAGAATGGCGTGAAATCTGCATATGCTAAATATATAATTTGCAATTATAAAACCTAGTGTAACAAGACAACACAACATTTGTCAAGCTGAATCACACCCGTATACTTATGTGAATAATGTTGTAATGTGTGGTTTGAATTGGCGCTTTCAGCTGCTAGGGCTTTGTGCGCACCAAACTTACTTAAGTGATATGTGCATGTGTCGCAAGCAGGACTGATATTCAAAATATAAAATCTGTAGTGTCAACGAATGACATGTTTACCCTGGTACAGTGAATTCCACCAATAATGAGCGCGGTTTGTCAAATATAATGCTAATATAATCAAGTCCTTACAAAGAGGAGAGTGTTTACTATTAAAAGGACACAGTTAAAAAAAAAGAGCTCATACACCTTACCTTTGCTTTTCACGTCTTCACCCCAAAAACGATATGGTGTCTTGACTTGCTTATAATTAGTATTCATCATCAAATTCGTCTTCCAAATCAAAGAACGACAACGAACACAAAATTTGTCACAACAACCATGACTGTTACACTCAGTAAAATAGGAACTGCTTATGCTGCATGGGATTAACAAAAAATATTAGCTATATTCAAAAAACAAGTCGTTGAGGCGTACGTAACACTATAAAGCTCTTCCAGCTTTAATTGATTGCCTATTTCAATGAGTTTTGAACCTTGAAATCGAGTATCCCTTTCTCAAAAGCTAGACTCATTATTTGTTACCCCTATTGTGAATGATCCGTTCAATAAAGTCTATACTTTTACAACGACCATATAAGCAAACGTGGGCATTTTTAAAGTGTTTTTATTTGTAAAAAAAATGAATTAAATCATAGCTAAGTATCATGAAAATGTATGGAAAACGCATTATTTTAACATATCTTAAGGTTTAGCTTTCTTTTTCGCTCGACGTGTATGTCAATTAAAGAATAAGAAGTAGGACATTATCAGAAATAATGTGTCTTGTTCATGCGTGGTTCGCCCGTTAGTCGCGTGCAAGTCTCGCCCCCTTCGGGGGCTCGACTTGCAAGCGAATAACGGGCGCACCACGCCTGAACAAGACACATTATTTCTGATAATGTCCTGCTTCTGATCCTTTAACTAATACTTAAATGAAATGGTTCGTGTATTTTTTTTCAAAAACTTTACCAAGAGCGCAATGTTTTCGCGCAGAACTCGAATATTGTTAGTGGTCAATTTATAAGGGCGCATTTTACCAAATCAGTTTTCCGCAAGTCTGCACAAGATATTGTAATAATTATAACTAATATGTAGCAATATTTTAATGAACTCTTTGCAATTTTTGATACAATATGTTCAGTCTGTTGGAAATATTTGTAGTATTGTGTATAATACCTTTGTGCAAGTTCATGACATTTAGTGCAATTTATGTTGGACCTATAGAGGAGCTTCAGATTTGCCTGAAGAAACTAAACACCGGACGCCTGATTGGACATGAAAGGAACCGGAAAAAATATGCTAAGATTCAATTGTGGGGGGGGGGGGGGGAGTGGTCATGTTAGCGTACGGCATGTTAGCAAAGTCCGAAATTGAGTTTTGAGATTTTTTATTCGGACTTTTAAAAATTTGTCATAATTTTGGAAAGAAATTGTTTTCAATTGAGTGGAAGCATACATTTGGTTTTCAACATGTTGAAATACAACCAATGTGTAATCCTAATTCCCTTGCTGCTGCACGCATGCTCGGGAAGGTTTCTGTTCCACGTGGAAACACTGAAATTGGAGGTTTTTGCCCTCCTTTACTATTTCCAGGAAGTACCTTTTTACAATTTTCCGACGGCGTTAGAAGCTGTAATTATCAATTGAATTATTTTTCATAACATTATCGCGGTGGTCTACTTGAAGATTTAATGGAATATTTCTAAAACATCGAAGACAAATATATGCACTCGGTAAATTCTGTTTTCCATTCATACAAATCCAACTAGTAAATAGCCGCTATTATTTTCATGAAGCTTCAAAACACTCATAGTTTTAAGATTAAAAATGCTTCCTTCTTCCTTTCCTCGGTGGACTCATCGTTGGAAATACGATGATCATGAACTTATCAAGATGACGCAACCCAATTTGGGAAAATTGGATTACTGGATATTGCAAAATTATCGCTGACTGACTTATACCCGAGGATATCAACACGGGTATAAAAATGGAGAAGATGATTCCGAAATATTTCTTTAAAAACCCTGTGCTTGGTAATTTAAACCAGGAAAGAGGGTGAGGGTGGACGAAAACACCAAACGAAAAGGCGCTGAATCAGGTTTAGAAGTATTCCTACTGCTACTAAAGCTAATTCACGTTTTTAAAGAGCATTTTTTTGATCATCGTCTAGTAGTCGTGGGTCGGTTGAGCTGGAGAAAGTCTTCTAGGTTTGAATTCCAGTAGATTAGAATACGTCTCCTTTCGCTTCATCAAATCTTTAAAGGTTTTTTCAGCGGGTCCTTGTTGTTATAGCGGTTATAAGTGATTATCATGCTGAATCGAGCTTCATTCCACTCATCCCTATCACTTTGTAATTTTTCTAATTCGTTTTTATCATTATTCCGATCGTCAACGCTTTACTGAAAAGATAGTTTACTGCCCATGCCTGCCAATGCAAATGATACCGCCTACCAATTATCATCGCGATTGATGCCATTTTCTTATTTTATCAGAAATCAAGAATTGCTTATAAACCTAAAGATAATCCAACGAGCGGTTATTAACAAAGTTTTTCCTTAGAGTAATTCTTCTTGTTCATCTTCACCAGGGATCATCAGAGCTTTTTTGACTCCCAAAATCATTGGTAAGCTTTTAGTATAATTCAGACTTAACGACAACTCATCTTATCTCGTGTTAAGGACCGAGTTGCACTTTCTGGAGTCGCGATTTAGATAAGATGTTGTATCCATGGCTCCACGTGGAGATCCATGTGCTTTGAATCATATTCAATCCAGAACCCACGCCAAAATGCAGGTTGCCTTGAGTGACTGCAGGGTGATTGGTTATCGGTCTATCGACTGGAAGATCGATCTCCGATTTGAAATAGCATCTTGTACGTTCGCTAGAAACTGCTTTTGCGCGTGAAGAGAATAAACTGAGAAAAACAGGCAAGTTCCAGCCCCCCACTGCAAATGAGGCGTTTTTTGGTGACCCTCGCCTAAGTATACCCTTAAAAACTGAGAGAAAATGCGAGACCTGAGGTTGCAAATATGGTTGCTATCAAATTAAGTGTCAAAATCCTAGGAATATCAAAAAAAGGTTGTCATTGATATGTTATTTTGATCCCACAAACCAATTTAACCGTAGTCTTACAGGGAACACGGACTGAAAAGTGCTCTGACCTCGGGTCCACGGTTATGGCTAGCTTCACGGTCCAGTTCGCTCGAAAATTTGGGGATAACTACCCTAATTTCATGATTGATTGGGTAGCAGATATGATGACCTTCAAGCAGAATGTTAGCTTTAAGGTCGGAGATGTTCCATTGAGGAGGAAAATGACGGTTTATTCGGCCATTTTGTACAGGAACGAATGGGACCAGGTTAGTGGTGTTTGAACCTAGAGCGGCAGTGTGAAGAGACTAGCGAAAAATAATTGGTGACCTCCACCTGAATTAGGTAAGTAAATTGATCTTGTCAATTGTTTTCAAAACACCAGTGATACTAAAGCAGCCCCCTGGCCTAGTTTGTTTTCTGTGCAGAGCGTGGGGGGGGGGGGGGGGGGGGTTCAGCGCAGGCGCACTGCTCGGTGGCAAGGCAGCAAGGTGAATGGAGCTGTAAATGATGCCCTTCAAGCAGAATGTTAGCTTTAAGGTTGAGAGGTTCATTGAGGAGAAAATGACGTCTTCATCTCGGCCATTTTGTACGGGAACGGGACCAGGATTTAGTGGGGTGAACTATAGCGGCAGTGTGAAGCGAGACTAGCGAAAAAATTGTGACCTCCACCTGACTTAGGTACGTTAAATTGCCATTTTGTCAACTTGTTTTCCAAAAACACCGTGATACTAAAGCCGCCCCCTGGCCTAGTGTTTTCTGTGCAGAGCGTGGGGGGGGGGGGGGTTCAGCGCAGGAGAACTGATCGAGTGGCAAGGCAAGTGTGAATGGGAGCTGCTTAAAACACTATCGGCGGCGGAGGTTTATGAAGCGAATGTAAAATCCAGTCTAAGGTGCAAAATTCCGCAGTCTGGCTTGCGCAAATGTTTTAGCCGATTTTAAATAGCCATAGTATATGGATAAAAGATAGGCCCTGACAACTTGTGATGTAATGCCGGGTTTACCAATGGATGCGGGCTCTTCTTTATCCGGAAGTGAAAGCTTTATTTTGATACATGTAAAATTAGAATGCGTTTCAGCTATAATAGGCCTTTGGTTGTGACATGCTTACAAGCACCACCCCCGAAGTATAACCACCTCCCCGAGATGGTGTGTAAACCCTCCCCGGTCAACCCCTCCCTTCACTTCTCAAAGCCAGGCACTATAAGGAGCAAAGCGTAATAGTCCGCGGCTAAAATGAGATAGGGATCCCTGGAAGGGAAGTTTATCTCATGTGGTTTTTCTAGATCAGAATTTTATTAGGAATAGAATATGTTAGGTAAAAACGGTCGAATCATGAACGCATCCTCAATAAGGGGGTTATTTCCGGGGGGTCAGAAAATAAGAAAATCATATATTAATGGTACATAATGAAGACAAAATAAGAGTATTTCGGACAGGGTAGGTAATGACCTAAGAATAAGCTTATTCAGGTATTTAGTATAAGTACTTGATTTGTAGTAATATACGAGGGTAAATAAGTTGTTAGGGGTCACTATATGACCCCCTTATAGAAAATACAGTGAAAATTGCTTAAAATAATACAAAAAATAACCAACAATAGGAAGTAAAGTAATTTTTCAATCCAGAACAGTAGTTTCAGGGATAGAGAAGTCTGGTGGAGGTTTGATGAGGTGGCCCAAATGCCGTATATGGGGTGGCAACACCATGGGGGGGGGGTTGCACTTCATATGGCGACTTATTGTGCCTCTTACCAGATGGTACATAATAGCTTTTCATGTGGAAGGGAAAGTTTTCTCCTGGCTTTCTAGATCAGAATTTTATGAGAATAAGAATGTAGGTAAAAAGCCCGATTCTTGAACGCACCCCAAAATGGGGGTTACTTTCCGGGGGGGGAGGCGGGCCAAAAAACATAATGGTTACATTAAGAAGACAAATAAAAAATACTGACGTTAGTGACCACAAGAATTGAGCATAATCGGGTATTAAAAGTATAATTGTACTTGGTGGTGTAATTACAAGGCAAATAGTGTAGGGGTCACTCTAAATCCACCCCCCCCCCCCCAATATTAAGAAATACTCTGAAAAATCCAGGCTTGAAAATAAAACTATACCCCCCGGTTAGGACAGCAATAATTTGTTCAATCTGGAACCGGAGTTTCAGATGGATAGTATAGTTCTGTGGAGGTCTGGTGAGGTGGTAAGAGGGTAAAATACAGTATTGTGGTGGGGGGGGGGGGGGGGGGCAGGCAACTCGTGGAGGGGTGCGTCCGGAATATAAAATGTCTATATGTGCCTACCATGCATGGTTGAGAAAAAGTTTCAAGGTGTGGGATTTTCATAGATAAAAGGGGTAAGTGAAGTTTTATGTGACAGTGAGAGAAAAAGTGTCATTGGTTGCTAGATGAAGCGATGGGGGGGGGGGGGGTGGGGTATTGGGTGTCAGTTTGAGGGGTGCCCTTCAATATGCGACTTATATGTGACTACCCAAGATGGTCCGAAGAAGGGGTCATTGAAGCCGTTTGTTGATATTATGACAAAAAGGGGCAGCATTGGTTGTAGATTAAAGTAATGGGAGGTAATTGGGTGTCAGTTTGATGTCAAAATGGGGGGTCACAGGAGAGGCAGTTAATATCCACAAAGATATGGGAGCCGCACCACCACCCCACACAACCACCATCACCCACCATCACCACCACCATTACCACCTCCACCACCACCAGGATAGAATATACTGCCATGGTCCACCTCAATTATTCATTACACATTTGGTTGCAAAACATGACCATTTAACTAAACATTGAAAATGTCTAGTTATTTGTTGTTTTGACACACCCCATGTTTTATGTGTAACAAAAAAACTGTTCGTGGGGGGGGGGGAGTTTTAAGAATAATACTATATAAGTAATACCTGCTGACAAATACGATAAACCATGGACCAAATAGGTCCATGGATCAACCAAATTATTTAGTAACCTACGAATCTAGTTTATTAGGTGTTGAAAGGGACATAACTTCTAACAACGTGGCATAAAAAAATTGAGATAGTGAAAAGGACCCTTACTAAAATCACTACACGAGTTTGAAAAATAATTTGGATGTTTTACATTTGTAAAAAAGGAAGAGTTCCACAGGGGAGGTGGCAGTTGTTGGCAATTTCTGGAACAGAAAAGCAAGGTGTTCACATCCCTGCAGAATTTACAGTGATCCAGTATGTTTGCGATACAATTCAAAAGCATTCAGAACGGTGTAGAAGTAACCATTGTCCGGCGTACTCATAGTCCGGAACAATGGTGAACAATAGGGCAATCTATTCAGTTGACTCTTTACGCAAACATTAGTTTCACGCTTATTCCGTTATAGTCTATGGAGCCCGGACTATGGGCTCCTACCGGATATATCCGCTTCACACCGGGATTCAGGCCTTGTACTTTAGGCTTGTAGTAAGATATTTCTGGCAAGTGAAGATGGATTAGCCGGGGAATAGCACCTATCCATAGCAATGTGTATGTGAGCTGATGACAACATGCTTTTCAAGTTTGGGTAAATGCTGGCCAGAATGTCAGCAACCTTGTTCCAGAAATTTTTAAGTTTTTACAGAATGAAAATCACAAAATTGATTTCAAACTCTTGGAAGTGATTCTAAGGGCCCTTTTCATTACGTCATTTTTTTCATGCGATTATGTCCCTTTAGTTTTAAAATGCTTGAGTAGTAATTGATATGACCAGTGAATATAAGCTGTGGGGGGGGGGGGTACAATGCACCCCCTAGTGTAAAAATACATAGGAAAATACTTAAAACAAACTAAACTCTGTTGGTTTTACGTTAATTTTAAATCAGGACAAAAGTATTAGTACCTATTTAGGTGATAATCAAAACTAATTTAATTTACATTCGGCATGGATATGTAGGGTCTGGATCAGGAGGTAAAGCGGTTTAGTGGTTCTTTTACAATACAAACCTTTTGATACAAGGTTTCTCAAATTAAGGTCAAACGCGCTTTACTATAAAAGTGACAATTTAGCGTATAACATAATCGAATGCCCTCCTTGAAACCCCATTGACATCAAACCGACACCCAATAAAACCCCCCCCCCAATGCGTTTCAATCTACACCCACTGACCCCTTTTCTCTCACAATCTTACATAAAAAACTCAATGACACTTTACTCGAAAAATCAACACCATGAAAGCCATTTTGTACCATATGGTAGGCATATATAAGACAAATTACTATTCCAAGTGCCCCTCCATGGTTGCCACCTCACCAGACCTCAACAGATGAAGAACTATCATCTGAAACTCTGTTCAGGAATTGAACAAATAACTGGGGTAGGTTTTTTTTCAGGATTTTCAGAGTATTTCTTAATATTGGGGGGGGGGATTTAGTGACCCCCTACAACTTATTTGCCCTTGTATAATACTACAACAAGTACTCTACTTTTAAATACCCGAAATATAATAAATGTCTTGTGGTCATAGACGGTCAGTATATTTTATTTGCTTCTTATGTAACTAATGTTTTGACACCCCCCGGAAATAAACCCCCATTTGGGGGTGCGTTCAGGAATTGGGCTTTTTACCTAACATATTCTTATTCCTCATAAAATTCTGATCTAGAAAGCCACATGAGATAAACTTTCCCTTCCACACTGAAAGCTATTTATGTACCATCTGGTATAGGCACATATAAGTCGCATATTGAAGTGCACCCCCCCATGGTTTGCCACCCCAATATACTGCATTTTGCCACCTCAACAAACCTCCACCAGACCTTCTACTATCCCTGAAACTACTGTTCTGGATTGAACAAATTACTTACTTCCTAATTGTGGTATTTTTGTATTATTTTAAGCAATTTTCACTGTATTTCTTAATAAGGGGGTCATTTAGTGACCCCCCTACAACTTATTTACCTCGTATCATTACTATCATCGTACATTTATACTAAATACCTGAATAAGCTTAATTCTATGTCATTACGCAACAACAACACAACCAAACACACAAACGGTCAGAATATCTTATTTGTCTTCTATGTACCATAATATATGATTTTCTTAATTTTCTGACCCCCCGGAAATAACCTCCTATATTGAGGATGCGTTCAGGATTCGGCCTTTTTACCTAACATATTCTTATTCCTCATAAAATTCTGATCTAGAAAAACCACATGAGAAAAACTCTCCTTCCAGGTGATACCTAGCTCATTTTTAGCCCGGACTATAAGTTATTTTCTTTCTGATATATGCTTTAAAGCAATGGAAAACAGAAAGTGTTTTTGGTGAGTCCTATCTAAGAAATCTTCAGTAGATAGCAGAATATGGATATTTTAGGACAATACTATTTTGTTGCTCACTTAATTAAAAAAAATAAATTATTCTCATGAATGATCACAACACGTGAAGGGAGTTTCAAATAGACATGAAATGCATTAATTTAGAAATCTGAGGTCTCTATAGGATTCACACCAGTAAATAACTTGAGAAACAGGTAAGTCCAGCCCCCACTGCAAATGAGTCGTTTTTTTTGGTGACCCTCGCCTAAGTATACCCTAAAAACTGAGAGAAATTGAAATTAATCAATATTAATTATAAAATCTGTAGGAATATCAAAAAAAGGTTGTCATTGATATGTTATTTTGATCCGACAAACCAATTTTAACCGTATTCTTACAGGGAACACCTGACTGAAAAAGTGCTCTGACCTCCAGGGTCTACGGTGCATGCTAGTCTTCACGGTCCAGTCGCTCGAAATTTTGGGGATAACTACCCTAATTTCATGATTGATTGGGTAGGAGATATGATGACATTCAAGCAGAATGTTAGCTTTAAGGTCTGAGATGTTCCATTGAGGAGAAAATGACGTTTTCATCTCGGCCATTTTGTACAGGAACGAATGGGACTAGGATTTAGTGGTGTGAAACCCGAAGGCTTTCCCACTGCCTAAAATGCTAGACCTGGATTGAGCTTTCGCGCCTAAAATAGCCCACGCCTAAGTTCTGATTGAATCATTTACTCTAACAACGCCCGCGTGTGTAAACCCATTGGAAGTATCCAATATAAAACTACCAACTGCTGCCATAGGATCTCCCTTTCGAATAGATCTATCGACCAATCCAGGGTCGTGATCGATCAAACAGTTGCTCGATGTATTCAATTTTATCCATTTGGAGGTCAAACCCGCACGAACAAACTTCTTCGTAACAATTACAAATGTAGAGCGCCGCTCATTACTGAATGGGGACGTCATATTTGTGATACAGCTTGGGAAGATTTCGGAAATTCTGCAATATGTGTTCATGACGTTCGAGAGACTTCTTAGACCTCAGGTGGTCAAAATTATATGCGAAATGATAATGAGAAAATCCGGGATGGTCTCGGCTATTGGAAGCTGAAAACAGTATTCAAATCAGACTTTCCGTTGGTGAATGTTGGTGTTATTTTTGTGTTAGTAAAGTTGCGCCATGAGTCAATCCCAGAAATTGGGGGTTGAAAAAGTACTCCTAAATAATCGTATATTATGACTAGTGAGATGTACTATTTGTGTCGGTGTC
>JAMKCH010024929.1:0-19067 GCA_023653785.1 Ophioderma brevispina | reverse complement strand
AGAGTTTCTCGTAGTCCTCCGAGCTCAAAGGACCCGATCAACTCGCTTCTCACGCTCCTCCGCTCACCGCCTGGAACCACACGCCTTATCCTGGGACAAGGTACTGTCCACTTCTCAAAGAGGCAGAGTCAACGCCGTCTGAGCAGAGATCTCTGCCGCAGCCCCCCAACGAATTGGGTCGCTGCCAGGCAAGACATCCGCTCAGCGATGAGAGATCGAAGCCATGACGACCTCCGAAGCATCTCGTACACCTGGGCTTGGACCGAGATCAGCGAATCCACCCACCCTGGAATTCGACAGCGAAGCAGAGACCTGCTTCACACCGCTCTGCCATGGGAGGAATTCCTTGGCCGCCTCCGCACCCAAACCCCGACTCCTCTCGGAGCCATCGTCGCCCAAGGCAGTCGAAGCATCCGAGTCCTTGGTACCTGAGGTACCCGCTACAGAAGCAGGCACTAACTACGGGAAGGGGGACTGGAGGGGGACTGGAAGCTGGCTGATGACAACAGCGCCCGGACACAACAGGCAAGCCTGAGGCCGGCCGTCACCGCAGGCTGAGTCGCAGAACCAGCCCGGGGCGTACCAAACTCTGCCGCCACACCCGCATAGCCAGCCCATGGGAACGCCCATAGGGCCGGTTATACCAAAAGGCAATGCGGGAGGATACGCTTAAGGTGCAACACCCCTAGCGTACCCCAGGTGTCGAGCGGAACCCAAAGCCTGTGGGCGGTGGCGACCCCGTAGCCAAGGCCCGCACCCCGAGTCCAACCCTGAGCTGGCTGCTGCCCGAACGCAGCTGCCTGCCCTAGATTGGGACCCAGGATTACAAGCCATTACCCACAGGGACCATGCCTGCCCCCCCCCTTGTTGCCAACCGGTTGGGCAACCCACGGGGGACCAACAAGCGAAGGCTGAGGCACGGCGGCGCCGAAAAACCATCGCCCCCGTACCAAAGCCCGCACAGCTGAACCCCATCCAGAGGACGCGTCCCAGCCGCCGGCAGGTCGAAGTCCACGGAAGTAGGGGCGCCCAGAAAGACTGGATGACCACGGCTCGTGACACGAAGAGACGGCAGGTAAACCACCCCGCACCAGTGCCAGTCCCGGTACCAACCCCGCAGGCCTGAGAGCAAACGCCCCGCCTTTGGTTTTTTTTGTTTTTTTTTTTTTTAGGGGTTGGGGGGGTTTTTGTGTTAGCTGTGAATGTGAGATTTTTCTCTCTTCTTCGCGGAGCCCCTCCCGCAGCAGAGGCAGCAAGTGCCCCCGCGGCGGGGAAAGACCCCCGAACCCAGACAGGGTTTTTGCCGGTTTTACAACAGGGGAGGCCAGGGGGAGAAGGATAGCCAAAGGGGGACTTGTGGGAGAGGGTGAGGGGTGGGAGAGGGCGGGAAAGACGTGTCAGGGAGCGCAGGGGCTCCTCTCTCCCTCCTTCTCCTCTTCTTCCCTCCGCCGGACCGGTGCTCAAGCCCAAGCCACCCCCGGGGGCCCGGCGGACGAGCAACTGCCTGCAGCATCGCCAGGTGCAGTTGCCTGCACCGGAGGAGCATCATCCCCAAATGGAGAGCGCCAACCTCAGCCTTGCGAACCTCCCGCCCGAAGGGGGAAGCTCAACCGAGCCCGAAGCTCCCCGGTCCCGAAGACCTAGGCGGCTCCGAGGCGCGCCTCCCCCCCTAAAGGGAAGCGCAGCCTCCCCCGGTGAGCTTCAAGCCCCGAAGGGCGAAGCGTAGCCCAGGCATGAAGCCACCTCTGTCCCATACGGCTGGGACTGAGGCAGCCTCCAAGTGCACGCTCCCCACAGCGGGTTTCAAATCCCGGAGGGATCCCAGTAGGACGCTGGCAGCCGAAAGCTGCCCGCGGGTGGTGTTGGTTGCGGCCACCTCCAGGACCGACCGAAGCCCCAGCAGTGCTCGGGGGAGCATCACAAGCCCCGCCTCACAGACGTTACCCCCGCTCCGTGCCAACTCCCATACGGGAACTCCTTGTGAGAATTCCCGTTCGGGCCCTCGATCATATTCCAGTGGAATCCCCCCTCTCGTCCCCCACGGTAGACCGGCAGGGGACTCCTCTAGTACACAACGCTCGAAGCGCCAGCAGTCGGCTGGGGATCCTACTCAAAGCTAATTGAGCAGAATCCCCCACAGAGCATGCTTGGTCATTAGAAAGTGATAAGCACGCACGATACACTCCAGTAACTCATTAATTGTCTCTTCTCGATGGACCGTAATTTACAACAAGACAGTCTTCAAGAGAGGACGAAAGAGGAATTACTGCAAGACCAGACAAAGAAGAGGGCGAAAAACTAGGGTAAAGACCTGGCTTCAAGGATAGCCCTGGAAGTATTATCGTGTCTAGCCTTAGAAAACGCTGGCACAATGGGCCCGCTGGATCACGTAACAACATTCTAAAGACCCTTAACAAAGGATAAACTCGCTTTAACTACATAAAGACGAACTTCCTAAGAAAAGGGTCTGGCCACTCAACGGATAAGCTTGTCTGGACACTAATCTGTAAGGCACAACAAAAGAATTGGAGATAGAAACTATGACCCTTAACACTGATTAAGTCTAGTGAATGACTGACCAGTTTAAAAGAACAATACACCTACGATAATGAGTTTTATTCGAAGTATATTTATAACTGGATCTGACAAAAGCCCAAAATTGTTACCTACAGGGACGGCCTCTCTCCAAGGAGAGCTGTATTAAATGCGTCCGAACAGTAAGAAACATAAAAGTGTGTAACACACCGACCAATCAAATTGATCAAGTAGTTTAATAGTTATATGGGGAAATTTACCGGGTTCTCGGAATTGCAGTCCAAATCTGGAACTTGCCGGTTTCAGCGAATCTGCCAGAACTTCGCCGAAATCGCAATCCCAAAAAATACTAAAAAACGGACTCAGGACATAACTAAAGGTAAACTTAGAGTTTTCACCTTAGTCCTGGGCCGAACAAATACAGCCAAACCTTGTGAATTTCTACTCGAATCGGTAGCTAACAGATACATCTCACCGCTCAGGTAGAGCCCCAAAGGGAAAAGAGAAGAGCATGATGGGATCGCCGGTGACTTCAGTGGTATGATGTCACCAGGGATCGCCTGAATAGAAATTTGGGTATGTTAGTTTTGGGGTCATCTGTCACCAAGATGATGCAATTTGTTATTACTCGACATTGGAAACCCCTAAGGAGATTTCAAATATGAGGGAGTTATTACTGGTTAACATTTTACCACAGACACACACACAGGACATACGACCAGAGTAATCCTATGTGCCTTCTGCAATTCTAGCAGCCCACATGTCCACTGAGTCATTGCTATTAAAAAAGGTGCACGAGAGATTTTGAATCACCAAAAGATTGTGTCATATATAATTTCAGTAATTTACGACAACAAGATTTCATACAGGTCTGTCTTTGGCTACAGAAATGTCTTAAAAGAGAGGTGATTTTGATTGCTAATAAATAGCCCGAATTCATATTTGGTCCTGATACAAATTGAATGTCACAACACAATTTTTGTAGCGCAAAAAACATTTCTCAGCTATCCTTGCAGATGGGGATATTTTTGATGGAACCTTTACATCGGGCAAAAATCAGTACCTATTCAAATTTTTTTATGGACACCTGATATGTGAAATCTATCGTTTGCACCTTTAAATATTGAATAGTTAAAACCTCTGATAGAGTTAACATACATTTGCCAACATCATCTCTGGATAGCAAGGAACTGTGAACAAGCATCAAGTTGAGTGACTTTTTTTTTTTCTGTGGTCAACTAGCACCATGGACTTCACGCCAGCTAGCACTAATACATTTTTACAGACTTCAAGCACCAAGTCCGCCCAAACCAGCTAGTAACATCTTAGCTTGTCGTAATCTTAAACATAAAAAATAAAAACATCTGAAAAAAATATATCTGCAACTTTAGCTAATACAGTCGCTGTCAAAATACTTCCATGGTATTTGATATGCGTAGTTAGTGTGATGTGCATAAACACAAGTGATTTTGCTAAACTCTGATTGGCTGAGTATCGCTCAGGACAACAGTTGAGAGTGGCTCAGATCATACAAGGCTCCCACCCCATTTTATGCATTCAAAGGGCGTGTTGTGTTGGACCATCATGAGGTACTTGACAGGCGAGTATGGTTTGTGCAAGTATTTAGCTCCAAAAGCTAACTCAGCTTCACATACAATCATTACCTTTGTAGATCAAGGCCATTTGCCATGGTTATACATTATAAATTTAAACTAAGCAATAAGGCCCATTTTTAAAGGACACAAAACTCTTCAATTTTTTTTATGTTGAGATTTTGATAATTAATTTCAGTTAATGAACTAAACAACTTCTTCAAGTGGGCAGCAGCTGTAGATGATCAACAAGGTGGTCAACAAACAGATCCAGTGCAATTTGAGAGAAATTCGAATACTCAAAAACTCTCATCTGTCACTGTAAAATCAAAGTTGGTTGAAAAAGATTAATTGCATTTAACCTTAAAGTGGCATTGTGATCAACAGCTTTGTTCCCCCCGACTTACCTAAAAAAAATTCGAGATTTTATATCATCTGAACCGTTAACATTAGTAATCCATTGTGCAAAATCTACGTGCAACATTGGTCTGTCGGCAGAAATTCGCAATTTGTATTTTCTGTCCGTAAACGGACAGAAATTCTAGAACAGTGGTCTATGTCACTGTGGGAAATGAGCATTTGTTCATAAACACAAAACCGCAAAGTCGGGACGGCATAACAAAGCTGGTGAATAAGCTTTTCTCAAGGATATCTAGTGAACATGAATTATAAAACAGAAGGTGCTGGAATCATGAAAATGCACCTTTAAATAATCAAGCAAAGTGCCACAGATGGGATTTTCTGTGAAGAGGCTCTGTATCGCAATGAATTTGGTCCCATCTTTGTACGGGATAATAGCAGCGATTGATGATCAAAACATTGAAAAAAATCATCAAAAAATGTGATTTGGTTTTGATGTACGGCATAGATTGGTGCTAACCTTAACCTGCAAGTGCTGGCTGGAATATATTGTAAAGACAGGCAGCCTTTCCGTGTGGAATACCCTGATTTATACGCATAATATGTGCCACCATCCCTGTATAGTTCGACCCTCAAACACAATATAGTGATCTTGTTTATCTGTACTTGGGGCAAATTTAAATCACCACAACAATGAGGAATTATATATTGTTACTCCTTACAATTTCAGACAAAATTCAGAACAAAATTCAGAAACCAATTCAGACACTTGCACCCAAAATGCATTGTATAAAAAGCAAAATCATGACTCACCGGATTATAGATATGGGGTTTGGCACAATAGGACAAGTAGATTACAATTTATAAACTTGGTGAGGTTGGTGTAATATCAATAGGCAGGCATTTAGGTTGTGTATAATGGCTTTTGTAATTTATGATTTTGTTCTGGGTGGCCCAAAGCACAACTTGGGTGGTCAAAGTGTCTGAATGTGGGCCTAATAAAATATCTCCTTTAATACTTTAAAAAAATGATGATTCTGCTAAGTAAGTCTCACTCTCAGTCCAATTAGTAAAAGGAACTTGTTACCGTAATGAACGAATTGGGGCTAGTACGTTGCATCACGGTTTAGAAGCACTTCCGTTTATTATACAAACCTTGTAGCAGTTGTAAATGACTCGGCTCCGAGAAAAAAAAAGGTTTAGCAAATATTCGGAGGCTGATAAAAATTGTTTCAATTATTCCTCGTCGTAAAAACAAGGGCTCACACTTACTGAGAAGGTCTTCTTTAATAGTTTTATCATGTAATAGATGCCATAAAATTCATAATTAGTAATTCTGAGATAAAAAATTCAGGGGAAGGAAATCCTTCATATATAATTGTATATTTCCACAACAGTGACAGCAGCGGCAATACTAGGCCATTTACTAACATGTGGAAAACAAATTGCGATGTATATTTTGTGTATGATCTAAGCCTTTTTGCAAATCACTGTCGATGATTGTGTATTATAAGGACATTGGTCTGCGAAGGCGCTATAACTTTGACTTGATAATTAGTCCATGTAAAACTGTGCCATTTTCATCTGTAAAAAACTGTTATTTTATGCGGTTTTCAGAAATTTGTTTTTATAAAAACAAAATACTTCATATTTGTTTGTGGTTGGTTTTGACAAACAGTGTAATGTCCAGGGAATTAAAGTACGATATGGGTTACTTTGGGGTGACTTTTAGTTTAATAATAACCATAGTAAAAATAGATTTTGACCAAAAAAAAACCCAAAAAAAATGACCATTTTTGGGAAAAAAAATGCAATTAAGCCAAAAAATCTTGGATGTGACAAGCTCCAACTTGGCTTGACGAAAACTTCAATGCTTTGACCATCATAAAACACTTTGGTTGAATCCAGGAGCGCTGCCATTTTGTGCTACCAACCACCGGTTTTGGGCAAAAATGCCTTTTTCGCTCAAAATTAGCCTGAAATTGCCAAAAAGGGCCAATTTTTACCATTTTTTCCTATAATTTCATTTTGTTTATTTTAACCCCTTAAACCCTAACCCGGACCGGGTCGTTTGCCGACCGACGGCCCAAATGCAAACGAGGGGGCAGCTATTTTTATTTTTACCCGCCCCAGAATGCAACGATAAGCCAAATTTTTTGCGTTTCATTGGCATCTCGGCCGTTTTTTCCCGGCACGGAATATTAGCGTAAAGTCAATAACGCCAGATGCAACGAAGAACAAAGCGTCATTTTCCCGGAATACGGCCCAAATGAACGAGGAACATCGCGTTAATTTCGCCGTAAGACGGCCCGATGTCAACGAGGACAGTCGGCGCCATTTTCCGGAAAGACGTCCCAGATGCAAGATCGGAACATCGCGTGCCGAATGCAATAAAAACAGGGATAATAAATAAATAATAATGGATGCGTACTGCACACTGATCTGCAGGAAATTTGTAGCTTATATTCCGCCAGTCCGTGAGTGGCGCTATTACCGCTACAATCCATAGTCGTGCGTGGGCGCTATGTATCTACGTCCATTCTCCGGTTTAACGTCATGATGCGTTTATATGCATAATTTAAAAATAGCTTATCGAAAATGGTGGCTCTATCACCAGAAATCGAAATTGTCTCTGGGCATTTGTACACATGTCACCCGCCTGAATGAAAGCATTTTGCGCCTTCTCGTGCAAACTGGTCCGAAATGCAGTAAAAGCATCGCATCATTCCCCGGGAATGACGTCCCCAAGGTGCAACGAGGAAAATCGCGTCATTTTCCGGAAGACGGCCCAGATTCAACTAGGACCATCGCGCTCCTTTTCCGTTAAAGAACGGCCCAGATGCAAATGAGGTCCAATGAGGTCATGTGCCGCGAGCAAAAAATATTTGTTGACGGCCGAGTGCAACGAGAAACATTTTCCGACCGTACTCCGGACGCGGGGACGTTTGTTTGTTGGCTCTCATCCATTGCATCTACTTATTCCTGTGCCTTGGAAAACGGGCCGAGATGCAAATTAAACGCCAATTTTGGCTCTCGTTGCATCTGGCCATTAAAAATACAAATAGATTGCGCCCCTTGTTGCATTTGGGCCGTCGTGTCTGCAAAACGACCCGGTCCGGCTTAGGGTTAAGGCATCTGCTACTACAAGTTTTTGAGTACACTCTCTTCTGCAAAACCTAAAATAGAGCGGCCCATAAAAAACTCATTCCGATTACTAGAGAATGCTCGATTTGCTCGTAATATTAGGGTTGCATTGCGAACTATACTCTGATACAATCATTGTTTTGAACTGATTCGTACACTTTGCTGCTGTGTGCGTAAAAGGTCGCACTGCTGTACACGCGAAACACACGATTTGAAATAACACGCCGTGGTACAAGTCTCACAAAGCTGGACTGCGTACGCTTAGTTCAAACAATTATTACGGCGACTATAGTCCATGCACAAAACCTACTGTCCACGAACGGAACACATCCTGCACATACTACACGCCGTTAAAGACAAGCAACACGTGGCTTGTTATTTTAATGAAGGATGGGTCCTGTTATTACAATGGAAAGCCACATGGAGTGAATCACCACCGCAGAGTTGTGACCGCAGACCCACAACGAGTTTACTACACGCAATAAGTGACAGCGACTGTTTGGCACACTCTTGCGACTCGACAATGATGACACTACCTACCGATTTTGCTATCAAATGCCAAATGTCAGAAAAAAGAAAATTACAACTTGAAAACTAGCTGTATATTGCCTTTGCATTCCCTGCTCTTCTAAACTCCCGTTCAAACCTCGGGATCAATCATATGAGAATCGTGCGAGAAACCGACGAAAGGCGACCCGTAAGCACTGTGAATCTCTCCCGTGAATCTCCTAATTCCGCTGCATGTAGCCTACCGTAATAATTTGGTTAATTTGGAAACCCAAGAAAAACCATAACTCTTGACCTTTTGTCTGGATAATTGAATGAATTGCAGCTCAGCTGAAAGAATGAATTATCTTTCCGCATTAAAAGACACTATCATTGATTTGCTAAATCATCGAAATCGAAACAATCATCAAAAATCAGATTTTTAGCAGTACGGAACAAGTACAGGATCCTAACATAACCCTGCAAATGATAAGAACCAGAAAGACCTAATAAGGACAGAATCGGAGATTTTAGCATGTACTGTCGAACGGACACTTCTTACAACATACTTAATTAATGGATAATCGATCTTGGACAGCTGCCGGTTTTCTTCCTTGTTCTTTCTTTCAATTCTACCGCGGAAAAGGTAACTTATGAGAATTCTACAGACTTATCCTTCACTTTGAAGCTATTCCTCCTTGTCCTTGCAAATTTCAAATATTTTTCAAATCACTCTGTATGTCTTTAATACTTGGCAACATTTTAGCTTAAGCTATTCCACCTCTGCAGCTGCTCAGTTTTTGTATTTTTTTATCCGGGATTTTATAGTTTAAGCTTATTTTTAACTTTAGGGTATGGACCCTTTTATGTACGTTATTTCAAACAACAAAGCTCAAATGGTATACGACAAAAAATTATCACTTTCGAGTTTCAACTTCAGCACAACGTAGTTGTTAAATATGACTATATTTTGTGGCCCATATCATCATAACTCATGTTATTCACACACGGTTCACACATCCCTCATAATTGCTAGATAGCAAATCTTAGCACCGTTGTCTTTTTCACGCCCTCCCCCATCACGGCCCCCTACGCTGCTGGTTGTGTATTACACTGGGTAAACTGAAACGGAATCACCCCTTTTTGGCGCCATTGGCCGAATAATTACAACACCACGTGACTCGTAACGTTACCAACCTCATTATAATCACAGCCCGTTTTGTGCTGTCTTTAAAGGTGCAAACGAGAGATTTCACATATCAGGTGACCCTAAAAAATCGAAAACTGACGAAGTACTGATTTTTTGCCCTGATGTAAAGCTTCCACCAATCAAAATAACCCCCTCTGAAAGGATTAGCTGAAAAATGGTTTCTTTGGTAAACAAAAAATTTGAAATTTCTAATTTCCGTATAGAGGCAAATACAATTCAGCCCTATGTTTTATATTGAAATATAAGCAAATCAAATCAATCATCACGTTTTCACACTCTCTTTTAAATGCTTTTTTTTAGTCCAAATACAAGGTAAGAAATCTATTGAGTGCTAGTTATATGAATTACCATTATGACACAATATTTGGGGTGCCTAAAAATCTCTTTTGCAACTTTAACTAGCTATTTTACACTTGCGCGTTTTAAAAGCCATTTTTAACCTGGTGACAACACAAAATAAGCCCAACTTCATTTCATCACCCACCTCCCTTGCTGAGTATTTGTCCACTTCTTCCTCCAAAACTTCATGAAGAAGCTGTTTATTAGCTCCCGCGAGTTGTATATCTGTCACATTTTCTGACATGAAGATGTTTTTACCGGCGTCAGTTGATGACTTTCCGCGGAGGCGATTGCGCACGCCTCAATTGTCCGGTCGCCATTTTGGCTCAAAGTGACCCCGAAGAGACGCTGCATCTGGGTCTTAAAATTGCTCAATCTGGTTTAAATTGACCGTTTAACTTGGTTTAAACGGCAAGAGGTGACCCAGAAAGGTCAGAATTGACGTCAAAGTGTTTTTCTATCTCTTTCTTTATACATACTTCTTCTTCTCTCTCGGAAGTTAATCCTTGTAGGTATACCTGAAAATTATTTTTTTGTGTGATAACGACAATTAAATTAATCAATTTTGTGGGGGTGCATTTATGACCATATTTTAGCATGTAAACCTTGCAGGGATCTGTTTGAGGCCTTTGATTTTTAGGTTTTTTGGAGTTTTTTCCACCTAAAAATGGTTCACTTTCAGCCCAGGCTGGATATTGTGGCGAAAAATGGCGGGCGTTGTGGTAAAAGTAAAATTAAAAACCAAATTGGTGCGGGCGCGGTGCAAAATGGCCGACCGTATGTATGAAGCATGTGCGTTACGACCATTTGGCTACTAATGGTGATCTATGTGTTGCCAGTTGGTCGTGCAAGGCACCGTAACGTGTCGTGACGTGCTATGGCGATGACCAGATAACAAACGCGAATGCCAAGGTTTGGAAGGACAATATCTCAAGAAAGGAAGGGGATCTTTTAAAAGATTTTTTCACTACTGTGCTTTCTGAGAGTTGTGGAATTTTATTTATATATTCATCCTTTCATCCATTAGAATATTTTTTAAAATAAAGTGTAACAGCTACTTTTTAACGGCTTGTCACATACTAGATTCAGGGCCACCTTTTCTTGGGCATCGCTCCCCATAAAACCGAATTTGCAGATCATACAAGCTCCTCAGCTTCAGTTATAACTGCATTCTCTTTCTTGCTCCTTCCCCTGTTTGCAAATGTTATTTCAAGGTTAAACAACGAAGAAAATTGAAACAAAACACAACAGACACCGAGTCTGAACGTGCAGCACAGCAGACCATACGATTGTTTGTTTGTACTTTGTAGTTGTTTTCTCCACTAACAAATTCTATCTTACGGAGATTGCATTGTGCTCAAGAATGCCGCACTCCGGAAAAAAACCTCCAATAGTATTATTTGTATCTCCATGCTGATAGAGGTCAGTTGGTAGCACATTACATGTGGACCACCTGACTACGGTTAAAGACTACTGTTGATGTTGAGTCTGTGAAAACATCAACATTGATTCTGTTTTTATTGTTTGGTTGTTGAGATTGATGTTGTGGCGAAATGGTGCTTCTTGATATGATACGGTGGGTTGTTTCTTTTTATTTTTTTCATTTCAACGTAGCCCCTACTTTTAAAAATTAGCTGTTTACAGTTTTAAAGGTCCATGGCCCATTCGCTGATAGCCTCGTCGCTCGTCCCCAGAAAACCCAGATTTTACCGGAAGTGGTGCACATTTTGGTATCAGAAAAAGCTAACTATTTTTCTCTTTCCCTGTGAAATCTTCGAACCAAAGGATGGTTTTGTTTGGGAAGTTATGAGCGAAAATGTGACCCATTTTGTCGACCCATAGTAATTTTTACACAGCAAGCAAACAATTTCAAGAAAAAATATTATTTGACAAAGGTTTGTGATCGTGCTACCATAGTCTATGGGCTTAACAAATCACGTTTTTAGCTCTCGCATCAAAACGGATTGAAATATCGGTGCGAAACTTTACAGATTGGGGTTTTGGGTGAAGGCCAGTCCATCAAGATGAAAACTTCTACCTTAATTCGGGCCATCCCCCTTTAATACGCCTCCTTCACCTTCAGCAGAATGAAGCTTCCTTCACATCATTGATGATCATCTAGTGTCATTCAAGTACCCTTTACGAAGCCGAAATTTCTGAACGGGAACACTGGACGCAACTTATGTGCTCTGCAAAATTCCTTTTTAGAGAACGGACTTACAGTTTCCCAACGGTGCTCTCCACGACAGTAGTGAAGCCACAATATCAATTCTATGAATAGTAACTATGTTGGGAATGTGTTAGGGTAACATTCCGAAAATGCATTAAATACTTACCCAAGGTTACCGACACACTCGGCTGAAGTCTCACGTTGATCAATGTGGTCGCTGTCTGCTTCTTTCATTTACCATGCCGGGATTTGGCTGTCAAATTTGCATTTGAATGTTTGCGCATAGCTCAATCGATTGTTGTTTACATCCAGGCACGGTTTTCACAGTGGGAAGTGGCGCTAACCCAGGCGCTGGCCATTGGAATACATTTTTTTTTTCAAACAGAAATTTGAACAATTAGAGTTACACATTAGTTCTAAATTCTTTTAGTCTTAACGTGAGACGCAATTAATAAAATCTTTTCTGATAAAATTCCTGATAAAATTTCACTGCGTCTAGTGTACAGAATTATTAACACTTCTGAGCTAGACGGCTAAACCTGTGATCATTGTCTTAGCACAGCGAGTTGATTGTTGACCGTTTCATCATGATTTCCCTGCTGGAGTCCGCAATATTTCGCATCACCTAAGCCCACAAAGAGCAGGTTTAACGAACGTGAAAATTTGACACGGGGATCGGCGTCCTGTCACAGCCGATACCTTGCCGATACGCCATATGACATGACTTCACAGCGTCAGTGGCCATGGAGCGTCTGTTTATAGATACCCTCGTGATATTAAACACATGGCCCCTGCTGCGATAGAATCCTGGATAGAAGCGGATGAAATTTGCCGAGTTTTTCCTTCAAACTTAGTAATCGCATTAATATTACAGACCACAAAGTGTGCCCTTCGTTAACATTAATCCTGTAGTACTTCTCAATGGGGCATATGTGTGACCAAACGTCGCATGCATATTGCTTCTGGAAATGTACATATAAGCTTTTTCGCCGGGATCCATATAGGGCCCGCACCCCAATGTAGTACCTATGGGGATACAATGAGGGTTCGGACCGAACTAATGAATCAGCATGTCATGGTATACTAGCGGTTCGATAATTTCGGGCACTGCTCTAAAGCAACAACAATGTTCATAATCCTATCCCGGTTGACCTCCGGTCCCTCCCAGAATCCTTTGAATTACAAGCGAATCTAGCCTGCCCATACGTCCTTCAAAGGATAATAATCCTATGCATAATAATGGTCACGGCCAGCAGCACTCCCACCCCGGACGTAATCGTTGTCAGAGCCTTGTGTGTATTGGTATGTACCGAAGTGTATCAATTACACTTTCCTTTGCTTCACTGGCTTACGCTGCAATCTTGTTTTAATTGAAAAATTGTTTTAAAAATTTACAAATCATTTTTCTTATTTGTGATAACATGTCCATATTCTGGGATTTTGGAAATTACTTGAGAATAAAAACATGTTTTAAAAATTTTGGGTTTTTTTTAAGTAGTTGTTTCTTTGTTTGTGATTATATTAGGCATTTCAGGTGAAAATAAGAGTCTGCTCCGTGGATTTAAAATGTATTGTATATGAAGAGAGACTCTTCAGCAAACTCAGATCACTTCGAATTTTTGAAATCGACACACCGTGCCAAGTTATTTCATTTTTTTGTACTCGTACATAACAGTCATTTGAGAAACCAGTGTCAAAGGTCCATCTTTATTTTCTTTATTTTGCCATGGCACCTTGGTAACTGTCATCTTTCAACACAAAAATATGTACAGAATCTTAACGATAAGGTATACACTTGATTTTTTGAGGGTATGTTCCTGATATATGTACCTAAATATTAACATATATTGCAAGCATTTGACTCGCCATTTACCAATATTTTAATCATTTTAAGGAAATTTTTTTTTTTTTTTTTTTTTTTTTTTAAATTGAAAAGGAAAACAACTATTTCTTAATATAGATGTACTTAAGAGAAGTTTACACATTCATTCTGCGAACTTTTCTCTTACTACACTCACAGAATTTTGCCGTCTATTCGATAGTCTTACGTTTCCTAATTAGCAATTTTTGACCAAAAATGAGCAAAATTTATATTTTTTAATCACAGATACAAACAACTGAAAAAATTTCAGGATTTTTTTCTATAGCATAAACAAACATAATGATGAACCAAAATGAGCCCAATAATGCTCCCTTAATTTTTGCCTAATGAACTATTTTTTAACGCAAAAATGTGCAAAATTTAAGAGTTTTGTTATTTTCTTGCCATTTTGTGGAGAAGTTTACAAGGTCATCGGTCTGAAATTTTCATGGTTTTCCCCTTCAAGCCTTACCAACACAATATTGAAGGAGGAGTTGTATCAATAGGCATAGGCCTAATTTGCATTTGTGGGGCAAAAAGTGGGCATAATTTGAGATTTTTCATGAAATTTTGCATTTGTGGGAAGTTACAAGCTATCAATCTGTAGTTTTCATTGTGTTCTTCAACCTGTTACAAACAGAACTTTGTACCAAAGGATTGAAAATATATTTCATGACCTAATTACATATTTTTTGTCAAAATGAGCAATCAGCATCAGCATCATTGTCCAACCAAGACGCCATTTTTTAAAGGTTTTACCCTCTCACCCAAAGCCCCCTATTTGTTTGAGGGGAAGAATTTGAAAATCTTTCACCCCAAAATAACCCTAGTTTTTTGAAAAATGACATTTTTTTGATAATTCAGCAAATTTGTCGTCCAAATAACCCCTATTTATGGGCATTTGGCTGTCTCTCACCCAAAGACCTTATTATTTTACATGGTCACCAAATGCCTCTGGGTCGAGATCACTATCCCTTAAACCCTAAGATTTTAATATTGGAGTGCCCATCCCCCCTCCCCCCCCCCTCGTTAATGTTTTAAATTAACTAAGGGCTTGGGTCATTATTACGCCAGGGGAAATAGAGAATTTGAGGGGAATGCGAAGAAATTGTAAGCGAGAGAGTGGAATATGAAATTTTTTTTTCGAAAAAGCGAGGAGGAACAATACCTTCAAGGGGAATGTAGATTTTTTTTTAAGGAAGCGACGGGGGAATGCGACATTTTTCGGCCGAAAGAATTGACAATAATGCTTCCCCCTGGTGTACATAATGACCGTTGCCTAATGAATTAATCATTCTTCAAGAACCTTGAGGCCTGCTATAAAGGCGGTCTAATAAAACTAGTGTGAAATTTCGGGGCTGATTTATAATGGAAAACATTTGGTTTTGAAATGCTTTCATTCTACGTCGAAGCCCTACTCCCCCCCTTTTATGAAAGTATTACGTACTTCATATTTCACTGAGATACAACCTATATATTTGCGATCTTTGACTCACAACTGTCAGAAAAAAAAAAAAAAAAAAAACCAGCACCGCCACGTGAGCACCCATCTGCATTATGGGTTGCCATTTCAAGTTGGTGTGCAAGCTGCTTTCGTGGTGGCACTTTATGCATTGCTCATATAGTCTTCATTTCGGAGAGCCTTTAGCGATCAAATGCTTTCGTAAAAAAACAAAAATTCTTTTGATCAATATGTAATCCTAGTACATCTTGTTGATTTTTTCTGGAAATATTTTCGTTGTGGAGAAAAAAAATCTTGAATTTTTTCAAAAAATCCTATCTCCAGGAACCACGCATCTGATCACAATCAACAAACTCCAGCTTGTAGCTTGTCATCAGACTTTTCCAAAACCAACACTCTGAAGGCCTGTAACCAGTCTCAACGCTCTGATTTACACATTTCGTCAGTCACGTTGTCAACTTAAAGGTTAAACTCTCAAAAGTGGTGCCTTGCGGCGTGGTCTATGTTGACCATGCGTTCCAATGGGGCGTTGAAAGGTGCTCAAAACTTTCTCATTTTGTGAGAGACTTAACAAGTATCTTCTGAGATAGCTACTAACCTACATCATATTTTTCAATCCGGTTTAGATGTTAGAGGAAGAATATGCTGCGACAACATATTTGAGGCGGGAATGACATTGTGGAATTAGCATTATTGAATAAATTGATGAATTCTTTAGAAGTGTTTGCTCTCTACACATCCCACACACGAACGTTCAGTGCAGTCGATCGTTCACCGATTACGAGATAGCTAACTGACTGTAATTATATTCTGGGATTTTGGAAATTACGTTGAGAAAATAAAGGATGTTGTATTTTATTGAAAAATCAAACTGAGTTCTTCGCAATGTTGTATAAGACCGTAGGCCTATAAACTACATATAAACAGAAACAAAGATACAACTAAGGATTTTGAGCAACTCAAAACCAACCAACCTTCGAAGTCTATTCATTTAGGCCTATATTATAATTTTACCAACCTTTTTTACTCTCAGTTTTTGGCCTTTTTACCGTAATGTAATTAGTAAAAGTCTTAGGAATTTCGTATCGGTAAAACGACATTTCGTGTCGGACGCCCTGAGGGGGTTGAAAATGAAAATAGGTACACAATCGCGGCTTGCATGCTTCGCTGTCTCGACCCACCTATCGTGTGCAAAATAGGTTCTATATCGATAGAGAGGTAAAACGTTACGTAAATCTTTAGAAATACACCCTCTCTCATGTTTGGCCGACCACAAAGAAACTACATGTAGAGTACCACATAAGAAAGCAATGGCTGCCTCCGCTTCTTCCACATACTGTGGGCCGCTTTGCATATATACATCGTAGTGATACAAATTAAGTTATGTGTTAGAGGTGGGCAGGGGTAATAATAGTGTACCTGTATCTTGTGCAATCTGTTTTCTCATAATGCATGCGGCGCTTAGGTGATAAGATTTATTCATTGAGGCTGTTTATTTAAATCAAGACAAACTGAGTGTCCTTTCATTCGTGGTGTGCCTGGGTAGGAACCAAACATTTTAACTACTCAATAGCACCCAACATCCACAAACTTATATTTTGGCGGATTGTTTGTATCGAATTGACATTCTGTGTGTATACAAGACACCCAAACTAATAATTATTTGCGTGCCATATTTCAAAATGTCAGCGCCCAGCACGGATACTGGTTTTTTGAATGGGTTTCACCCCCTTGATCGTGTGTGTCAGACTTTTTACAGGAATCAATCTGATCCGGGAGTGCAGTGACCATTAATATGCATAAGGAATATTATACTATGAATGGACGTACGGTAGGCTAGATTCGCGTGTCTTGAAATTTATTGTGCTGAGATTGGTCACGGAGGTACAAGCGGGATATGAACAACAATACTGTCTGAATTCGGCAGAATGAAAGTTGATTCCCAGTTTCCTGTTTCATATTTTTTTTCATACTGAGTGGGGAATGTTTTCATTTCATTTTCATTATTTTCATATTTTCATTATTGATGCCAATAAGTTAACTGCAGTCTGCTTTGTTTTGAGCCAACGAAACACATACTATGACCAGGCTTCATTTAAATAAACTTTGGTAGCACATAGAAGTGCTTTGAAGCACTTCTTAGAAATGTTGTTTTGCATACACACAGTTTTCTGACACAATTTTTTGCCAACTACAATACATGTACATGCAAACAAAGGAAGCACGTAATCACCATGTTGTCTCTGGAGGTATACTTCACATAGAATGTACCTATGCGTTCCTTTCACTTGCACCAACATTACTCCGTAAGAAACAAACGAAATGCCCAGTTTCACAGTATTGCCACGTATCAATTTTCAATTAAAACCTATATGATTTTTACAGGAAGGTGATACAGTCACTTTTTGTGTTTTCACTTAGATCTCTACTAGACCTACCTCTCATATCTAAACCACTTATTTTGTGGCTTGTATTTCAGGAGATGGCTCCCACAAAATGGTCCAATTTGACTGATTATGGCGCACCCAAAAATACTATCCTTATTTTTTTTTTTTTTTTTTTTTTGTTTTCACTGCCATATTAGCTATCAAAACCTGGCATTTTTATTTTGAGTTCTTTAAGGCACTAGTGAAACTTTATTACCATGTGAAAATAAGGTGTAGCAGAGTGCTCAAAAAAACTCTTATATGGAGCAATCAAAATTGAGTGTTGAACGTTCCATTTTCCGTTCACATAAATACCACTTTATTCAATTACACTGAGACTCCTGTGGTGGATATCTGTGGCATTTTATTTTAAAAAACAGGAATTTTTAAAACCAAAAAACAAAATTATATGAATTGGTCCTTGAATAATTTCAGATATGTTGTTTATTGAAATCTTGTCCGCAATTTCCGTTCACAATTGGTCACGTTCCAACATTTTGCAGAAGCCTGTTGTCTTGATGAAGTACGTTATGCTTGTTGTTACTTACTCTCTGAGAGTGATTCACTATACTAGTAAATTGTACTATAAGTTTTGACAACCCCTGTAAAATGATTGGGGCTCCATCAACATGAAATTTTCATTTCACACCAGTCACGTCCAACACTTTTGGTCCACGTCCAACACACGCGAGTTGCATATCTCAAAAAACGAGGAGGTCTGAAATTTAAACTTATAGTATGTTTCCTAGTTGTTCCATGGGTTGGTGTGAACTACCAACGGACTTTGAGGTGTTTGTGATCAGTTAGTAAATTTTCAAAATTGCCCCGTTACCCATTTTCCATTGTCACGTCCAAACGCAAGATGACAATAGCAACCTGCAAATCTAACAGCTTTGGAAATGGAAGGCATGGATGAAATAAAGCATTCACTAGGGGAATTTAGTAGTGTTTCATGATTGTTTTTGTCGAGTTTGTTAGTTGTGGTTTCCCCCTTTTGAGGCCGTGAGTAGGTCACCTCCGTCCTTTGCTTCGGCGCTAGGTCTGACGTTGATTGCAATTTGTTATTGGTCTTCGTCAGATAAGTATTAAGCCAGCAAGTAATGGAACTACTTAAAGCAACCTTGGTGTTGTGTAGTGACTAAGGTGGCTAATACTACCTGAAGTGATTTAGACTCCATCCCATCCCAGGCCCCCCTGAGAGAACTTCGCTTATGTTAGAGTCTGCTGAGAAGGGTCGATGGATGGCGTGGTGCATTGAGGGGTAATATGTCATCACGGGGGGAACCACACCCTGTTGGGTAGGGGTATTATTTTTGGGGTATTTGGAATTCGCACCCCCAGAGGAGAAGCAATTTGATTGATGTCTAGTCAGGTAAGTTTAGCCGCCCTTCCTTAGTAACATCACAGCACAAGGTTGCTTTAGTATATCACCTAGTGGGCACCTAAAGGAGGGGTTAGCCACGGGGTGGTAGGTAGGTACTG
>JAMKCH010024928.1:0-19365 GCA_023653785.1 Ophioderma brevispina | reverse complement strand
CTTTCTTTTCAGATTTTCATTTGTTACTACTGTTTTGTGGGGAACAGGAGTAATGATAAAAATCCAACTGTGTCTAAGAGTGGTAAAAAATAATGCACATAAAAACATGGCAAAATGAAAAGCTTTAAAGTTTGCTTCCAATGAGACACATGGAAAGGTATACAAAGTGGTGTATTCTCCAGAAGTCATAAGTTCCTGTTAATAAAACAAAGGTTAGCCTTTGAAATCATACCTTTACCTTGCTTTTACAAATTGCTGTTACAGATGTCAAATGAACTTCACATTATTATTACCCTCATAATACACACTTGATTATCATAATACTTTCAATGCAAGAGTCACATCTTATTGCTCTATCTGACCACAATGAATCTTTCTGAAAGGTTTCACTAACACAATTCTACTGCACTACATGTGCATAATATACTTCAGTTGGACAACATAAGCAGTGTATACTGCAGTTGCACTATTTCCTGGAAATGTATGACTTACTGCATGATACAGTACACCAGCAGATTAGGAAATCTTTTGCAATTTGAATCAGTTTAGCATTTTTAATCTGTTTTACACTTGGAATGTTTTACATCTTGAATCTGTACAGTTTGAATCTATTTACCATTCTGAATCTCTCTTTAAGCATTCTGTATGTTTAGCATTCCAAATCTCTGTTTAGCATTCTGAACCGCTTCTTAGCATTCTGAAACTTTATTTAGCACTCCAAGTCCCTGTTAGGTATTTTGAATCTGATTAGCTTTCTGAATCTGTTCAGCATTTTGAATCTCTGTATATCATTCTGAATCTTTAGCATTCTGAATCTCTGTTTAGCATTCTGAATCTATGTTTAGCATTCTGAATCTCTGTTTAGTATTCTGAAGCCGATTCCAACTCAAGAAAAAATTACCTAAAAATTTATTGTTTCTCTCAAATAAAACAAATGCATGAAGTGATCATACCCGGTATACCTGAGGGGCTCACAGATTTGCACACCAGCGATCCAACAGAGAATTTCTAGCCCTAGTTCTTTGGTGTAGGTGTCTGTTGGAATCCTGGAGTCGCCATCCACCGCTCCTGTGACTGTCTCTACAAGGTTGTTATGGAAGACCTTAGATTCAAGTATCATCACTCTTTGTAATCTGAAATGTGCAAAGACATTGCAAATATGTGTTATATGTGTTATTGTATTTTGAAAGTATAATGTCTGCAATAGTTTGCAATCTTACGGTTGCCACAATATTACAGGACTTCACAGTAATTTCGAATTTGTAGAAATTTATACTACTTTCCAAGATTTTTCCTTGTGTGTTACACAATATAGGACTATGAGCTTTCTCCTCACATCACATGCTATGCCTTTTCAGTTCAGCTTTACCATTACATATTACCAGTTTCTCTCAGTAAGAAATTTGACGCCACCTCATCAAATGTCATCGCTCTACATTACAAATGCTACAAATTTGGCATGAAATAGCTATCAGACTTTTTACCTATCCCTTGGCACATTGACTTTCTTTGTCCTCCTGATAGTAATTGACAGCTCCTGTACCCAATCGCAGCCCTGGTAACGTTCCGTTTCCTTCCTCATGGAGCCTGCTGTCAGACGCTCCGTGGCACTGGACGAAGGAGTGCTCTGAAGGACTGGCAGGAAGGGAGTACCTAATATGAAAAAGAGATTATTCCAAAACCTTGAGCAATGGGGAAATTTAAGCCTTAGCCACTTTACCTTATCTTGCCACAACCAGATTTCACTGCACTGCTACCACATCGCCTTACGCTTTTTAATGCCGGTACGAGCATTTTATATTTTCTTATCTACAACATTTTGACACTCATTCTCTTCACTTACCCTTATCACCATCTGTCCCTTTGCCTCCAGCCCCAGCTTCACCTCCGGGCAATTCCTGTGCACAGATATGCAGCAAAAGGATCGATTTTTACTCAGCATCAGCTCACGGCTCGTTAACGTCACCACACCGGTGTGGCTGGGCATATCCACGAAACACTCCAGGTCACATGGACCGCACACAATGTCCTCCCTGTGCTGTCTTAAGAACACAGACTTCATCAGCGAGTCCTCGGCAAAGTTGAAATCTTTGCGGAAATGGGGGCCTGTTGCGGAAGCTGCTGCCGCCGCTGCTGTTGACGCCCCTGCTGCTGTTGCACCTTTCTCTTCTGAGGAGGTGACGTCCACATTTTGTTCTTTGGGTTCTGCTGCTGGGCTGTCCATATTAAAATTTATCTGGGCATCTACTGGTGCTGATTTAATATTCATAGCATCGGTTTCTCTCTCTGTTATAACAAAGTGGGTATCGAAAATTTTCAATTTAAAGAATGGAAAACAAACTATCATTCCTGAACATTTATTTGGTTAATTCCAATACTGTTGTTGTTGTTGGTATGAGCATGAGCAATCCAGAAAAGTATAGTTTGCAATATCTAGGATGTTGAGTTAGGTGGTAGATTTCGGTGTAAAGTTACCCTCTTGACAAATTTGCATTGTTTTGTTTGGGAATTAGGAACTACTTGTCTCTTTCCTAAAAAATACATCGCGGTCCCAGGACCGCGAGTGTCGTCTGCCGTCGCGGTTTGTGAATGGGGCCAAAGGTCACAAGAGGTCACCAAGGTCACATGAGGTCACATGAGGTCACCAACATGTCACCCTACTCCACCCCCTCCTTTCCACCAAGTTACATCACCATAACCCTTACGGAACTCATACGGCATGCAATATATTAAGGGTTAACATTTTCACCACAGACACACACACAGACACACACACACACACACAGACATACGCCAGAGTAATCCCTATGTGCCTTCTGCAATTCTTGCAGACAACACAAAAAATACCAAAACGGAAGGTCCCAAATCGTGGAAACTGTACATTTCCAGATTGCTCGCTCATGCTCATACCAAAAATTTGACACTAATTTTGTCAAGATTAAAGCATTTTGAAAATTTCGCCCCCTGTACAATGACCAATCAAAAGTTAAATGACCTTTATCACATTTTCACCCATATCTCTGTAACTGAACGTCACTGTTATTTTCTGATTCCTTATGATTAAGCAAATCTTTTGAGGTACTTTTCAACTAAATTGAATCACTCTGTATGATTAATCCCTCTTAATCCAAGATGGCTGCCAAACGGACCCCTTGAGACAATATTTTGATTTTGGAAACATCAGAATTCTTGAAGATGGCATAGTTTTGATAAAAATCATGTTTGAATTTAGTTTTAAGGGGAGTGCATGGGAACCCATATAATCTGCTAGACTAATTCCCCACTTGAATATGCCAAAACTTACCTATTTTGAGGCACTGGCTTCCGCTCTGACGCAACAGTGTAAGTTGAATTTTTGGTGGGGATGGGCATGAGGGGTGTAATGTGAATTTGATGTCCACATGCCCCACACAGCACGCCTTAGGTAATACCAGTTCGAACAGGTGGTCTTTTGATCTGCAAAGAAGAAAAAAACAAATCCTTGTAAAACCAAATACATCGTTCACGGAACGCATACGGTTTATGAATGGGGACAAAGGTCACGTGAGGTCACCAACATGTGAGACACTACCCAAGGACCATTGTATCCAAGTGTCATTAAAATCGATCAACATACGTGAATACACAAAGCAATGTTATAATTCTGAACTTTCTGAAATGACCTCCAAATGACCTTTGACCCCACTCGTGAGAAGGGCAACTGTGGCGTACTACCCAAGGACCATTACATGCAAGTGGTATGAAAAAGTTTGCATTTGGAAACAGCAGGCAATTATTTCCTTTAAGAAAGCAAATATGGCAAAAGCAACATGGCCACTTCTATTACTTCCTCAAACCACTGGCAAGCTGAAATGAAACCTACCCATTTGGCTGGAGTTTCCAGGTGCGTGTGTGCTGCGTTGCATCCCCTTGTTGTCTCTGGTGCAGGTGTTGAGGGTGACGCCTCTGCTGCTGCTCCTGTTGTATCTCTGCCCAGCAAGGCGGCACTGTGGCAGAGAACCGTGGCACCAGGGTCTCAAACTGGGTCAGCAGGCGCATTGTAGCCAGGTTCTCTTGAGTTAGAGGTGTGTTTGTGAGGTAATCATCTCCTGATGCACATGAGAAATGGAAAGTTAGTCTAGAGGAAATTGACTGCCTGTCAATTGGTAATAAATAGTTGGATACCTTGCCTACTTCCCAAATTAAAAAAATATGGCATTTTTTTTAAATAAAAGAAACCACACACACAAAACGAGAGCATCAACGATGCATGTAAACCCTTGCTTTTGATACAGCAGGTATCTACAGCCTGTCTCACAAAACTTGTGTAAGTGAAAAAGTGCCCTCTTGGCAATTACAAAATATAGTTGTGACATATGATACTAATCACCTTCAAAGGCAGTCTTATTAGCGTTCAAAGCCATTTGTTTATGTTTCAAATTGGTCTGTGGTAATCTCGAGATGTTTAGTAAACAACGGCGAGTCAGGCGTGGAAGGCCAACTTTTGTGAACACTCCATGACGCAATGGAATGATAATCTCACCACAGGTACGTTAGACTGTTGATATGGTCATTTTCATTGATTCTTCATATTAACAGAAAATCAGGTGAAAAATCGGTTTTTTGTAAAATGGAAACAAAACAGAATTTGAATTTTGTAAAATGGTAACATTGGTCTATACCACAGCGTGGTGTCACTTCCTATTCAAAGGAGTAACGCAGGATCGTTCCCCAAGTCAAAAAACTACGGGTCCCTTTTTCGCGTAGTTTCAAGTTGACTTCTAAGCAATGTTTGACCCCTTTTTTACATGAAAAACGGGGGTACAAATCAACCTTAAAAACAACTCTTTTTTTTGCATTTCAAGTACAATTTACAAAATCACCCTTTTTTGACATTTCAAGAACACACACAAAAACATTATTCTTTTCAAAGATGACTCCTGTTATCCTTTTACCTGTTTTAATACCATCTTTAAGCCTAATATTGAGGAAAACAAATAACAGAAAAGGACACGAATTCAAATAACCGAAAAGTACATTGAATTGTCCCAATTTCAAAATATCAATTCGATAAAAAATAGCCTGTGTGAACAATCAGGAGTTAATGTCACTAAAATGCTTTTTTGCTTGCATGCGCACAACAATGCAACAAAGCTCAGTTAGCTCCTTATTATCATGCCGTTTCTTATACAGCAAATTCATCAGAAGAAAAGTCAAGGCACTTTTCAATATTAAAACATTTATTAATCCTGGGGAACAGTCGCAATACGCACACCTAATTGACCCTGAGTCCAGACAATTCATCGCAGTAGCGGCATGGCTTTCGAGAAAAACGGGCCCTTGAATTTATGGTCAGCACCATGATGAATTCAAGAGTACCTTCTTGTCATGGTTCACAGAACCAGCGCATGATGATTCGACCTTGAATAAAGACCCATGGAATCAGCGGTCCTCTAACTGGGGCACAGAGTTGGAGTAACAAAGACCTTGGGAAGCCCCTGCTTACACGATGACATGAATGTAAAACAAAACGGATGGAGGGATTCGGACTTTGAACTTCAGTGGACTTGTCTTGGGATGGAGTTTGTCAAAATAAATTTTGGGGCAAAAACATAAAAACAATGTAATACTGGTTAAATTTAAGCGAGAAATTGGTAAAATTCTAGGATTTCACATTTTCGTATTCACACAAACAAATATCTTTTTCAAAAATATGAGTAACATCGTCGACAAAAAGGGGACCTTTTTTACAAAAATCAAGTACAATTTATGTCGCGAACATCTTTCAAAATACACCCTTTTACCAAAAAGGGAAAACGTTCATGCGTACACATGGTCAATATGCGTGACACCACTGGGGTCTCTACTCTTATGCCAGGACATTTACAAAGTGGGGTACAAAAAAAACAGCACACGTGTCATTTACACTCTCAAATCCAATGTGAAAAAAATCGAATTAGGTAGTAGAAATTGTTTCTTATTTGTATATGATGATAAAAAAATAGTTGTGAAAAGACCATTGAATCTCTATAGATAGGCCTAGATAGTCACTGGTCTATTTTTACAATATTTCATGCCACCTAATAAGTACATATTTTAAAGTCTAAGGCCTGCTGATCATGTTTTTTGAGTTAAATATATATAGAGAGTATTCATGTGTGTTATATGATATGCAACAAATTATGTTCTACATGTATAACAAATGTTTGTGAGGAAAGGTTAGGCCTTTACATACTTTTTCGACTAATAAGGTATTGAGCTATAAATAACTCCCACAACTAAGAGTCCTAGAAGATGATGAAAAGACTTGAAATATATAAATAACCACTGCTAGTTGAAAGTCTAAAAGTGGAAACAACCAAGTATGGTCAAGTCCCAGAGGGTAAGTGACTATACTGAAAGTGTAAAAGTTTACTCTGGGATGAAGATATCAAGGACAACCCCTAATAAGAATTGGAGAGTGCTAAATGGAGTTATAACAGAACTATCATTTAATTAGATACATTATGAATTTACTGCCAAGTGATTACCCAGTATTGGAATTGGCCTCTCTCAAGACCAAGTAACGTAAATTTTAATTAGCAAGTTATGTTATCAACATCAATTCATTTTGTCCTTGGTAGTTCCTTCCAAACCAGATTAACATTTTTGCAGCATCTTAATGTCACTAGAATGTGGAAGACAGAAATTGATTGTAGTAAAAGGCTAAAGCGTGGTTCTTGCTTACTGAGACATGATTAAATTAATAAAACATTTTTAGTTAACATTATGGTTATTAAGAAGAAGGCCCTACTGAAATTTTAAAATAGATATGTTAAACATAGTTTGTTCAAATATTCCTCTTCCAGAGGTAGAGGAGTGTGACCATGGACCTGAGTAAGGTCAAATGCCTAAACTTCTAAAGGATAAAACGTGTGGTAAGTCAATCTTTCCAATGCCTATTAGTGGCAAATGGTTAACTTGAAAGATATATACCAGATGATCAAGGCGGCCCTTTACTTTGAGCATAGAGGTGCACACTGTAAATATTTGCCTCAATGGTATGCTTCGCCATCCACCATAGAAAATGCACACAAGGCCGATGACGTTAAGCTAACTTTCTATACTTGAGTGTAAAAAACGGCTCCAAACTGAAAAAATACACACCCGGACTTGGGAGATCGCTCTATAGTCCCTTACTCGGGCTCTCCCCTACCCACTTCCAAATTTAGTCACCTACGATAAAGGAAATGTAGCCCTCTGATATACAAAACAAACAAAAATTGGGACTACATTCCTCGGTTCAATAGACTATAACCCTGGTGCAGCACAAGGGTTAAAAATGCTCCTTATATTTTCATTAATCGTAATTGCATGGTAGCAGATATCCAGATAATGCAACAAGCCAAATTGAAGTATTCTGGGCAGCGAAGAGAAAGAAATAGCAAGGTTAAATGTGAATTGAATTAAGTTGTTTTAACAGTCATCTTGACTTTTGCCAAAATGCTTCATTTTTTTTAACATCCAAATGTGATAGGACCAAAACAGGAAGCAAAAAAAGGGTTTGGTAGAGCTAGTGGGTATGGGAAGGGGTTACATGATGAATTCTCCACAAATACTAACCTATTTTGTGGTTGTTTTGGAAATAATACTTTTGCATTTTTTATTCGACTTGAAAAGTTCCACATTGGTCAGAAAGTCCTCAAAAAGAACCTCAGAAAGGCGGATAGGAAAGGAGGCAAAACGGTTATTATTTAAGAGGTTCCACAGCATGTACCATACGAGAATGGGGAAGGGAAAGCATAACTTATTGCATGATAAGCAGGTGAAATGCATATGAGAAACCTGTGCGTGATCCAATCTAAAGACATACAAATAGATGGGAGTCCTCCATAGATACTCGCCTAATTTAGTGTTTTGAAACATAAGCAATCTTTGCTTTTTTTTTTCATTTGACTTGAATAAGTTTCCACATTGGTTCAGAAAGTACTCAAAAAGAACCTCAGGAAGGCAGATAGGAAAGGAAGCAAAACAGTTAGGATGATTCTGAGCATTATAATTGTACTTATTGGATAATCAGCAGGGCAAGGCATTGATGAAACGGTGCACACTATCAATCTAAAGACACACAAAGAGGACAACCCTCCTCTTGAAGATTCTCATCTATTTAGGGTTTTGCACAATAGTTTTGTAAAATTCAACTTGAATAAGTTTCAACATTGGGCAGAAAGAACCTCGTTTTAAGGGAAGAATAGCGTAGGTAACAGGCGAGCGGGCGGAGGGGGGCAGCTGCCACCCCAGAGAGACCGGGAAGAGAAAGCTTGAATCATGACTAAATCAGGCCCATTTTGCCTGCCACTGGGAGAAAAATTTTCACCTCCAACTAGGAGAATCTGCCTCACAACCACATTCCTAACGGGAAAAATCTGCCCTCAAACCGGGAAGGGGGAAGGAAAGTGCCTTCTATAACATAGTGACCCCTGTTATGACCCTGGCAATATGGGTGTTTCCGTAAAATTGACGGTACCAGCAAGACTTTGGTGTCCCGTTAACTATGTGACATTTTGTTTATTTAATTTAACAATGAAGATATGTATTCAAACTTATAACTTCCATTTTAATATAGCATTAATAAATCCATTTTAAGATATATTAATATGCACATGAACTCATTAATTTTTAATTTGGTATAAAAATAAGGTGTAATTTCCAGTGTAAATGGGACACCAAGCATGTGTGTGACATGAAATAACTAAATTTCGCGGTTCTCGGCTTCGCGCTCTCGCTTAATCAAAGAATATAAGCGTGGGCCGCCCCATGACCTTTTCCCCTGGCACGTGACCTTTGATTCATCAACATATGAGGGATCGCATGGGTGCCACCTATGACAAAAGTTGGTGGTGGGATCCAATGGAACTCAAGTTTCATTTAGAATCAATTTTACTTTTAGCCCATTTTACAACTTGGACCTCCATGCCCTTTGACAGTTCAAATGACATTTAACCTCATCAACATATGATGGGATTCCACAGTGTGCTCCTATGACAGAAGTTTGGTTCCAATTGAAGTTAATTTTCAATTGAGGTCAATTTTAAAAAAAACTTAACAATTTTTTAAAAAAAGAAAAAACCTAAAAAATTAAAAAAATACATACACACGCACAACGGATTGCTAAGTGGTCCTGACAACTATAGCTGGCGGCCTGCGGCTACCACAAAATGGCCATAACACTGTGTGCATCAAAACCTTGAAAAATTATGGTATAGTGTCTGATTTATTATAAAGCAAACCCATAAAGCTTTGGAACATAATAATCTGATGGCAAAAAGTAATTGATTTCCCTTGTAAACAAAACCCAAAATTTTGGTTTGTCCCGCTTTTTCTAATTTACTATGGGAGCCAATTGGTTTGTTCTGAGAAACCGAATGTAAGTAGAATGTAAAGGCATTGCAATTACTTGCATACGTAATTCATGCTATTCGTTGCCAAAGTTTGTAAAGACAGTGATCTAAAACCTTTTAAATTTTGAATATCCTGTGGTGATTTGTGGTTCCGTGTAACGGGACACCAAATGGTGCTCCCACTACACTGTGCCTGAAAAAACATTGTTTTATATGCAGGCATGACCCTTTGAATAATATTATTGTGCCCCCTCCAATAACCAAAATGTACATCTAAAACTAATAGACATATCAAATAGTAATGAAATTATCTTTCAAAAAAATCAGAAAATTGTTGGTGTCCCTTACACAGGGACCGGGAAGGGGTGGGGGGGTATGTTTTTTTTTTTTAATTTTACTGTTTTTTAAGTATTTGAAAGTTTTTTGATAATTTGATTGTTATTTAATGAGGAATGGTATTATCCTACATTGTTAAAGAAAAATTATTGAGATCCTCCTTAAATATTTTGTTGTCCTTTTTTCTCTCAAATGTCCATTGTACCTATTTCCGGAGGAAACACACCATATAATAAAGGAGGCAAAAACAGGAAGATGATCTGGGTCTTATACCAAGGAAGGGAAAGAGCAAAATACTGAACCCCTTGGGCACTACCACCTATGAAACAAACTATCTGATTGGCCATTACATGATACAACATATGATAGCCCTCTGAAAAACCATCAGAAGAGTTTCTATATCTCTGTGAACCATACCACCCATTCTTACAGTATCTTGATTTGTTCATTACATGGATATTACTTCCAAGTAAAACAATCAAAATCGTGATGGAGCGATGGATAGCCAGTGGTGCCAGGGGGTACAGGATTTTCAGCAGGGCAAGGGATTGATGAAACCTGTGAACACCCTCTAGCATCATTACAAAGCGAGATGAAGTCAAATGACATTCAAATTGTTGTTTTATAATTGAAGAGAAGTTTCTAGTCTAAGGGAACACTTTTAAGATTAGGTAGAAAAAAAATTGCTCAGCATGAGGGGCGTTTGATGCACCCTAATCCACATATGTGACAATCCACATACATGTACCTCAAAACTGGTAGTAATAAAAATATATGTACTCAACCACTTCCCATGCATAAGTCATCCAAGCTCCTAGACCAGCTTGTGCACAAAAAATGCTCTAATTTATTCAACAGTCTGTGTCAGATATTTTATTAATCTTCCATAAAAGACAGTTCTCAGCAAACTTAAGTCATGAAATTCACAAAAATTAAAAATAGCTAAATTAGGATGTTTTGCAGTCTTTTCTCAAAAGGGGGAAAATATGACATGTAAGATAACTTACCAGTCTCGTCTTCTGGGGCATCAGTATCTTCTCGCGAATCTGTTTCCTGTTCTGTATCAATTTTATCTATTCTCTTTGATCTCTTCCCTGCTCTGGTCATTTCCCTCGTTGCAAGCTGCAAGAATGTGATGTGCCCGCTAGAGGAGCACACGCACAACCGCTCCATTCCAGCACAATACATCATGGCTATAAACTTATCATTAGAGCTAGTCCTATCCACCATTTTTGGAGATTGAAGACTAGAAGGAACCATGGTTGAGAGTATATTAAATGTTGCTGCATCAAATACAATAACTTTTCCTTCATCAGTTAAAGCAGCAAATTTACCTAGAGCAGGCTCACTTGGAGTTTCCTTTGAATCTGCTTCATCAAAAGGTTCCCAAGAGAGTTCCTCCGGTTGCTGCGCGATGACGTCAGGTTTGACGTCGCTCTCCTCGTCGCTTCCCGAATCGCAGATTTCTGTAGGTAATGGCACCACTTTTGTGAAAGACTTACAGGTATCTCCCATGGAGTGTATATACACTGGTTCTTCTAATATTGCCACCATGGAATCTTTGCAATGTAATTTGTAAACTAACACATAGCCTGCATTCTGTTGACCATCTTTATCACTTCCACCATTGCCTCCACCACCAACAAGACCACTTAAATATTTGGCAAAAGGTTGATCGCTCTTATTACCATTATCAGTCTCCTTTTGTGGTTTCCTGGGGAAAAACCGGGAGTCGGTTTTACCGCTCGAAGTTAAATCTTCGCTGTTCCCTGCAAACAGTTTGGCAAATGGATTCGTGGTGCTGCCACTGTCATCCCCAGGATCCTGCGGCACAAAGTCGCTGCTGCTGGTATTACTGCTGCTCTGTGCGAGAGCAGGGTTCTCGGAAAAGAATTTAGCAAAGGGTTTAATGCATTCACTTTCACCTATAGCTATATCTTCAACTGTGGGTCCTCCAGAGGCTTCCTCATTTGGCATATTCTCTGAAAAGAATTTGGCAAATGGCTTACTGAATGACGTATTGATAGGTGCAGAATCCTGGGGCTTATCCTCGTCATACTCATCGTCCTCAAAGGCACTACCCTTATTTAGATCATTCTGTTGACTTATATTATTCCTACTTTCACACTGTACAGTATTGCACTTATTAGTTACATTACTAGAGGTTCCACTGTTCTGTAGATGGCCATCGTGTGGGCCAACTACAACTAATATATGTTGCCTATCTAAACATGGTACTATACCGGATATCCACAGATCATCTCGCTGTACAGCTGCAGGTAGATCAATGCACTGTACAGCTTTCTCATTTGTTATACAACTCTTAGAGCTTGAACCAGTGGTGCCAGCGTCTGCCACCAGCAACCCACTGGATACCTGTTCTGTGCTCAGTTCCTCAAGACCTATTGGCTCCTCAACCAAAGCCTGCTGTTCCTCTTCCATTTCCAGTATCTCTGACATTGCCAGAGTTGGTAAGGAATACATTGCAGAAGTCTTGTACAAATTTCCTTTAGCTTTTGCAACGGTTTTACTACTAGCCGATTCTTTCACTTTGGGTGAAGTTCTATACACTAACAGACAATGCCGTTGCCGCACAGCAGGTTCAATATCTTCTACCGGTGAATTAGATGTGGAATCCACTGTATCTCCAAGATATGCATCTGCAAAAATCAATTTCCTACTTGACACGTCTACGCCTAACCCGGCATCATCCCCGGTAGACAATGTTAGTTCTTCTACCACAACACTCTTTTGTGTCCCAGAGTCACTAGGGTTGGGTGGTATTTCTTTGGGTGAGCATAAGCTCACACCTGCCACTAGACAGGGTGGTGCAACATTGTCTATGTCGGCTATGTGTTTGCTGGGGCTGTTTGGCTGACTGGTGTTGGGATTTACCGAGGACTGTGCCGGTGGGGCTGTCTTGGATTCCATTCCTGCTACTATGCATAGGGCTGAGACGATCAAGTCTTTAGATGGTGTAGTCGTGGTTGCCGTGCTGGTGTTTGTTTCTGTTGGCAAAAAAAATGACAGGCCATCAAGACTTACTTTCCTATACATTCACATAATTATTGCTTTCTGATTTGCACTTCAATGTGTCAATTCATCTTTCCCAAAGGGAGATGAAGGGAAAATTGAGCTCTTTGGCTCATTATCAGGGTGCAATTTGACTTAAAAGCTTAAGGATGGTATTCTAAAAGAAGTCTAAATTTAAACCTGGGTTTAAACCAGGAATAGTCCTTCATAATTGGACCTGTTAAAAGTAAAAACGTTCCTCATGAATGGGCCATTCTGACCAATCAATAAGTAATTTCTTTTCACTTGTTACATCACATTTTCAAGTATGTTGAAAGGAAAAACATCCATTCTTGAAGGAATAACCCTGATTTAAACCCAGATTTTAAGTTAGACTCCTTTTATTTTTTAATACTAAATCTTTTAATTGGCATCTAAGTCAGTCTTTCTTCCTACTGAATGAGAGGTCAGTGTGATTAATCTGCCCTGTTTGACTTGAAATGATTGCAAGCAGAAATGGTTGACAACATCCTTTTCCACTTATCATCACTAATTCACACAAATCTATGTGAGATTCCATTTTATGTTATCGGCTATGAACCGTACATGATTGCATGAGGGGTTCATGCAATGAAGTCCCTCCCTATGATGCCCATCAGTAAAATTGGCTGTGCATGTTTGTGCCTTGTAATTAAAGTCAAAGTCATACACAAAGGAGTGTTGGGTTTACTGCTATTTTACTAATGGGAATAAATACTACTTCAGGCGCGGATCCAGGGAGGGGGCAGAGGGAGCGCGCGCCTCCCGGTAATTCTGCAAAATCTTGCAAAATCTTGCAAAATCAGCCCCATTTTGGACAAGTTTCAGCCTTCAGCCCCCCGGTAATTTTGAAGTTTTTCAAATCCTGGATCCGCCACTGTACTTGAGAATTAAAGGGCAATTGAAGAGCAGTCACAGGATTTTAACACATTAGCAAATAGTGACTTCATGCACATTCTCTCATTCATAGGAATCTCACTACTTTATTTAATCAGAGAGATCACAGAATTGGACCTAGCAATTCTGATAGCCCTTGAGCACTACTGCATGCAGTAAACCTACAACATTAGGTTTAATTACACTACCATCGCATTCACCTTTTCAGCCATTACCAATACCAGTAACTAATTGTGTTTCAACCCCTTAATCTAAATAAACACCCATTTGACATACACACCTTGAATAGGCAGTGGTGGTTCAGAGACTAACGGTTTTATTGGGGGTATATCCTCTCCAGTTTTCAGCTCCGTTGATGGTCCGTCTTCAGGAAACCTCCATGCTCCACCGGTACATATGACCTCAATGCTGCCATAGTTTTCCTCTGAAGATGTGGAGAATACAATAGGTAAGCAATAAGAAGTTCAACTGGTTAATGCTCAATATACACCTAACATCTAATATTCTCTAAGCTAAAATTGCAAAGTCAAACTATACAGACCTTATATGGTACCAAATGACAAGCTGAGATATACTTCGTCCGGCCTGAACTAAGCAGTGATGTCGCAGCTTTCGCGCTGCTTTCGTGCATACGTATCGGGCACGCCGACTTTGTACGCTCGTGATTACAGCTGCGGCTTACCGCGATTCGCATGTTTAAGACTGCGTAAAGCTATAACATCACTCCTTAGATCGGCCGGACAAAGTATAACATCGAAGGCATACAGGCTTTTTTGCAGTGCAGTCTCTAAAGGCACTATCCGGACCCTACATCAAACTTGAGTCTTTTGGAATCATTAGATGTCCTGTATTTTTCTCATCTCCTCTGCAAAATATTTTTGGATGACTTCATTCAAATCATGATACTACAAGCTAAAATAAGTGCAATTTATGGTTATCCAAAATTATTTTTTCAGTAAACTATGCGCAATTACCACCCACATTAAAATGTTATGTCGGATTAACAGTATTTTTTTTGTGTGGAATTAAGGTACGTTGGCAATGACCTTTCCCACAAAATAAAAATTAAAGGTTGGAATCAGATGAGTCACCTTAAAGGACCATTTGGCTTTTAAACTGAAAATGACCTATACTTGATCATAGCCAATACAATTTGAAAACATTAATTACATCAATTACATAAAATTTGTGTTGTCTCAAAACAGTTGCTCCTAATTTTGCATTGATACTTACATCCATATGACAGTGTGCATATCTATTCATATTTTTGCCATCCCCTAATTTTACACACACTAAGGACATGTTCACACAAAACTTGCGTGATGAGTTCCTGTCACGACCTAGCCCACTTCTGTGACAAAAAATGACTTTGAATATATACACTGCATTCATTTATGCAAAGAAAGGTCACAACCAACCTCAGGTGGCCCTGCTCGTGCTAACCCAATGTCCGCCACCTCCTGGATGCTTTGATCTAGACTCACCGACTTTAATTGTATTCAAAGTCATGAGTGGTCCCAAACCAAATGTTCATGTGTGAAAACACTATTTCCAAAAATTAATGTATCACCTCTACATCTGAATCACTACCTACCTCGATCAGATGACTTAGTTATCGGGTCCTTCTCCAAGTCTGGTTGAATATCTTCTTTGTCATCTATCGGTTTGCTCCCAATTTCTGTCTTTGCACTGAGGAGAAATTATATTTATAACAATAAAATTAATTAGCCAATTTAAGGGCAGGAAAAACCAAAATTTGAACCTCTGACATTTCAGACACTTCAAATTGCCATGTAAGTTTTTATTTATCTAAAATATTTTTGAATGTTTTTATACCTGAAATGTACAATATAGTACTGAGATTGCAAATGAATATCCGATATCTCCATTTTCTTTCAATATACACTTTTTCAGGTGTTTGTCTTTTATTTCAATATTTTTACTAAATTTGGGCTGTTAAAACAAATCACAGAATGTCACACCCATGTGATACGAACTTTGGACATCCACTACATGTGTTCCTTTATTTTTTTTCCTTCAAAGGTAGATGCCACATTGATTTTTAAAGTACAAAATTTCAAGGATTACAAAAGTAAATTACATCTAATCAACAGTGCACCTATTACAAGCAGTCTAGACTGGTTGAGTGTAAAATTCTTTCAGTTAATTCTGTCTCTAGGTTCAAAATACAAGCACTTACTTTTCACCGCTAGGAGGAACACTCTTAATTTCGGACTGACTGCTCTCTTCTGTCCATGCCTCGATGACTTTAGGCTTGCCTTCACTGCTCTCCTCAGTAGCAGCTTTCCCCGTGATGGCTGGATCCTTAGGATCTACTGTGAAGTTGGTGACCAGCTTGAGCTGATGGGCAACATTCCATATACTTATATTGCCATGGCGACTAGAGGTTGACATGAGATGTGAGCAAGAGGAAGTGCTAATGCAGGCTATCTGCTCAGACAAAAAAAAAAAAACAAACAACACAAAAATACAAAGATAAAATTAAAATATAGTCAGGAATATCATATTCATATGCACAGCATCTGTAGTGTGTTACCTTTAAGAGTGAGAAAAATATGTAGTCTCACAAAAAAATTAGTACAGTTTGTCATAATCCCTTAGACATGACATACATGTATCTCTTTGCAGCAACTGCTCCTATATTTTTGTATATATACCAATCCCAACGGTGTACCATATTGGCGGGAAAGCAGGCATACATAGTTACCTGTCCAAGGGATTTTTACAAACACTGTATGTAGTTAATATTACCCTGACAAAGATAGGCAAATTTATTCATTCTAATTCTGAATATGCACATTTGACCTAACGTAACTGTAAGTTGGACAAAAGTAATGAAATTAAATCAATGTCCTAAATTAAAATACATCTTATCTTATCATTGGGCAGTCATAGAACTGACCATCGTCTGGGTCAGTTTAAAAGTTAACAGATCACTACAAACACGAGTAAGAATACATAAGTTATTGGATCACCATTTTTATAGCCACTATTCTGAACTCATTTAGCAGGGACAATAAATCATTGAATTACCAAATTCAGAGATACCAAAGGCTGCACTCCGAGCTACAATATACTCATCCACCAAGGACACAGTTCAATTCATAGTACATGTGTTGAAGTGACCTTGTTTGTTCTGTGTATCATAAATCATACCCAAAAAACAGGGTGCATTTTCTTCATACATTAGTGAATGAGAGTTACTGAACTGTGCCAATGGAATTGAGACTCTTATGGCTTAGAGTGCGGTATTCCTTCCTTAAACCTGACTTTTAACAGCTTGACATTTAAAAGCATTTTAATATTGTGACATTAGACTCTTCCATTTGAATTATGCACACCCTTTGTGCTCAGGCAAATTGAGGTCTTCTATAGGGGGAGCATGGATTCTGAATGGAACAGCCCATTACCTGCTGGTTGCCCTCTGCACCGTGGTACTGGGCAGGTCCTGATGCCAGCGTTGTCGACAGGGGTACATTCTCAGTTGGTTCGCCTCGCACAAACGGACAATTTGGAGAGTGTCTTTCATGCTCCGACCTTTGATTTAAGAAGAGAATATTTAGTGAACCGTGACAACACAAACAATGATCTGCTAGAATAACAAAATGCACCTTTAAAATCAGGAACCCCACCTCGATTTTAAACTGGCAGAATTACATCACTCTCGCCTATGGGACACTAATACCAACAATTGTTTATAACACTAAAATGCATGACCGGAATCAACTGAAAATTTGGGAATAAGCATTCTAAGGACAGCTAATGAACCATAAAAAAAAACAGAAGGGACCAGAATCACAAAATGAACATTAAACCATTACTGACTAATCCATATTTTTGCAGTGGTTTTATTTTGGCAAATTCCACACATGACACAATGTAAATAGTTAACTCTACTTGTTATGTCACATTAAAAAAAAAATCAAAACAATTCTATACATAATGGCTCTAAATGTATTCAGTTCTATTACCATGGTTCGTCAGTAGGTTCCCAGCATACCAGGCACACACTGCAGGTGAAACACATGGCTCTGTCATCCCCAGCAGATGTAGGCTACACACACAAAAAGAGCAAACCACAACCTCGTCATATAAAGCATTTACTTCAAACGAAAACATACAAGCATAGCTATATTCCAGCATAATTATGTTATACCCTTCACAACAACTTGGAGAAGGTGATTATGCAAGGAATGGTTGAAGGGAAAAGAAGAAGGGGCAGACCAAGAGCTTGATGGTTCGACCAAATCAAGGCTGTTACAGGACACCCCCTTCGACTGTGCTACTCTCTTGCTGAAGATTGTCATCTCTGGCATCGTATCTCTGAGGTCACGAGCTGTCAGTCATGACAGGAGCGAACCAACCAACCTTCACACCTACACTGCATCATATGCTTTATTTTGTCAATGGAATAAAGCACATGATACACAGTTCATGCAGAGGGTATAATATAATTATGTCAGTTATAGACAAGAGTACATCTATACAATTAAAAAAAAATTATGCACTTTCATGACCGTATTCAGAATCAGCATGCAAAATGCATGCAAATGAGTCCAAACAAGCCTAGTCTTAGGTCAGTGGTTTTTCAGTTGACTTCCCAAATGACCTGTGATCATTTGGGAAGCCATCTCAAAAACCGCTGACTTATGTGTTACAATGTATACAATGTCTACCAGAGTTGATAGGGTTAACTGTCAAGAGGTTCTTGTTACACCAGGTCTAATGTGACTTACCTGGTGGTAAAAACCAGCTTGGGCCATAGGTTCTGGTAGTGCCCACCTGTTAATGGAAAGAAAGACAAATTTGAATTGCAACCATTAAGAATGCCATTTATAGGAATCTTTTTTAAGCAGCCTTATAATTTCTTACTTTCACAGAATCGTCCTAACCTCAGGCTCAACTTCCTTAAAAATAACTTCCTTGAAATAAAACTGATATTTTAAACTAATTGCTACATATGACATTATTAACAATATACAAGTGGGGGTACTGTTTATTTAACAAGTATGACCTTTTGTATTCAAACCAAAATTGCTAGCCACCACACCGCCCACATGACCAAATTAACCAGAAAAATCAACTTGTGTATTCTACTCGGTAAGATTGCACATGCATTTGACACCGCCAACTGATGAAATAAAATTTGTACATATAAACAACTAACTGCTAACTACAATCTTGTTCATATGCTGGAACAAGATTTGGTTCCCAACAACTCAATTCAATGTTGCATAAGCACGAACACACTTGGTCAATCTCGCTGTACATATTTTCAATACTGACTTGGGAGGGATGGGGAGGGGAAAGAAGTTATTGTAACATGCAACTTCAAGCCTATTCCCATCCTACTGCCGATCTTAACAAGTTCTAAGGACTTCTAACAAATTATTCAAAAACAACATATGTTTTATAAATCCTTTAACTGAAGCCTGCAATGCCCGCAGTTTGCACCGAGCACCCAGATACCTCAGGCTGAGAGGGGGTAAGCCTCGATTTGTCGAAGTTGAGAATGAAGCCCAACCTCTGCCCGACCTGAACGGTACGGCTGACCATACCGGCCGTCGCCTGGGTCAACGACCGTAGATCACACCATTCGTCCATATACAGGCAGAGGTTTGCTGACCCCCCTGAACGCCTGAGGAAGGGTCGCCCACCCTCCCCCCCGGGTCCCCATCTTGAAGACCCTGGGATAGGTGGA
>JAMKCH010024927.1:0-34055 GCA_023653785.1 Ophioderma brevispina | reverse complement strand
TGTTCAAAATGGCCACTGAATGTGATTTGACAGTTTGTCAAAACCCAAATGTTTGATTCGCTGTGTTCTAAGAAGTCGAATACGTATTCGGCTGCGTGAAACCCGTTGATTTCTACTGCTGGTATGGTGAAACTACTATAGCTACAGGTTTTTTTTTACTATTTTAAAATTAATGATGATGCCGACAATGCAACGGTGATAAAAATAACGATTGTGGCAATAACGATGAAAATATAAAACAACGAAGCTTGACGACAATGATGCTACTCATCGATGATGATGATGATGATTATGATGATGATGACGATGATGACGATGATGGCGATGATGATGATGACGATGATGACGATGACAACGATGACGATGATGATGATGTGACAATGATGATGGCGATGATGATGATGACGATGATGACGATGACAACGATGACGATGACGATGATGACGATGATGGCGATGATGATGATGATGATGATGATGATGATGATGATGATGATTATGATGATGGTGGTGGGTGATCGATGCTTCGATGACGATGATGGGTGATGATGATGATGGGTGGTGATGGTGATGTGTGATGAGGGTGATTGGTGACGAGGTGGTTGGTGATGGAGGATTGTTGTGGGGGTTTTGGGGTGTTTTTGGTGGTGGTTTGTGTTCTATAACTATAAACTATTTTTTTTATTTCCGTGACTGTGTTTCTATAACACGGTCTCTATGACTGTGTTATGTATAACTTTGTGGTTCTATAACATTGTGCATCTAGAATTTTGTAGTTTAACACTGTCTCTGTGACTGGGTTCTTCTATAACATTGTGCCCCTTTGACTTTTTGTTCGTTTCCTTATGGATATGTATGTCCATTGCAAACAGTTACAAACAGTGCAAATTTGTATACAAACGACTTCCATAAGCAGGTAAAACAGGAAACTTCACTGTTGCATTGTCGTTCGTTGTAAAATCTCTTTTAATTAGTCGACAATATGTTTTTTTTTAATTAGTCGACAATATGGTTTTAACTTTTTTTGCAGGAAAAAACGGAAAAAACGAATTTCACATGTAAATATGTTAGGGAATTGGGAACACAAAGACTGTACATTGTATAACATTAATAAATATTATGCATTTTGTAACTTACAATAATATTGGCTAGAACTGCCCACAAGTTTAAGCTCAGGAAATATTTTCAATGTAACTGGGATATTTCTTAAATTTAAAAAGTTTTGGAAGACATTAAACTTGTGCAATAATTTTATGACAGTTATATTTTTATTTTTTTTTCATTACATAATATACTTCCTATCCTTTAATAATAATGTACACGCAACAGTTAATATGGGTAATATACTCACTAGTAAAATCAAACATGTAAAGAATTTTAGAGTGCACTATACGCTTATACAAACTTCCCGAAGAAAATATCAATTTGTTTCTGAAAAAAGGAACGTTTTAATGATGTAGTAGCTCATTTTCGTTTGGCAGACTAGCAAGTTCACTCTATAAAGAAAACGAAATTTTGACAATATGCTTACCACCCGGGGAATTCATTATTTAAAAAAAAAGCAACAAATGCTTACAATGTTGGTATAGCTTTGGTCCTCCGTTTCTATTGGTTCCAACATTATGTATAATAATAATACCCAGTATGGCGTCACAATTACGTCAAATTTGGCAAAATTGTTCATTTCCACAGACACACATCAGTGTATAACATGCAATATAGTCCAATGGATATGGTCCAAATTTGCCCTGACCGTAAAGTTGAGTATGGACACAATTTTTTTGCTGAAAAAGATAGATTAGGGTGTGTAGAATAAGAATCTGCCGGGTGCCACCTGGGCATCCTTGAGCATTTTGAGAAATCCAAGATGGCGCCGCCATAAATGATAATTATATATTCAACCATATATTACCAAACTGTGGAGTTACTTAGATTATGTTGTTAGACACAATAAATGTATTTCTGATACTTTTAAAGTTGTAACATGACGTCAATCAATATGGCAGCCAAAAACGTGAATATCTTTAAAAAATACTTGACACACCCCAATCTATCATTTTCAGCAACAAAAATAGGGTTAATGTTGCAGCACAAGTCATTAAAAACAACAGTTAAAAGGTGGTTGGACTTATATTCATATTTGTTGTTCTGCACGCATATTGTACAGTGCCGTATTTGTACTTACTTGTAAAATGGGTCCTCTGGGTTATTTAATTTTTACAGGGGTCAATTCGTATAAACCATTAAATCTAGCGTTATGAAATTTTCAGGGATATTAGCTAGTAGTCCCTTCTTATCTTACAACAAATAACAAATAGTCATATGCTTTAGTTAAAATCTTATGGGGCCTGGCACAGAGTGTTGCGCTATATTGGACACACTGTACATTGATTCCAGATCGTCTATGGGACCTCTTGATTTACCCGGAAGTAGTATCAATTTTGATATCAGATGAAAGGCCGTATTTTTCGTATTTAATCATCAATATTAGCACAGTAGTGAATAGGGCGTTGCACTATGCATTATCGCGTCTAACATCTTTTTTTTTTTTTTTTTTTTCATTTTGAGAAATCCAAGATGGCGCCGCCATAAATGATAATTATATATTCAACCATATATTACCAAACTATGGAGTTACTTAGATTATGTTGTTAGACACAATAAATGTATTTCTGATACTTTTAAAGTTGTAACATGACGTCAATCAATATGGCAGCCAAAAACGTGAATATCTTTAAAAAATACTTGACACAAAACTTCTAAATATTACCTTCCAGTATAAATTATTTTGTCAATGAAACAATTAGGAATGTACCTATGATGATAACCTAGTGATACCAGGTAATCCAGATAAATACAGATGGGTCAAATTATAAATTGAGTGCAATATTGTGAAAAAATGTAATTCCTATGGTATTTTGACAACTTTTTACACCATGTTAGTTTTATTTCGATTTTGGCGCATTTAAAACAAATTGAAATGTATGTTGTAACATTGGTCAGGATCAAAGGTACATTTCTAATGTCATTGACACATTGATTTCGATTTGAAGGCTGTAATACTTACAAATTTGTGTCAAGTATTTTTTGAAGATATTCACGTTTTGGCTGCCATATTGATTGACGTCATGTTACAATTATAAAAGAATCAGAAATACATTTATTGTGTCTAGCAACATAACCTAAGTACTTCACGTCTATTTTTATTGCAGGTATTTCTGTTATAGGGCATATTTTAAAATTATTGGATTTGGTTTCCATTTTGAATTTAAAGTATGAAGTATGTTACAAGTGCCATGCACTTGTTCACTGGATCCTATAGTATATCTAGTAACTCCATAATATAGGGTTGAATAGATAATTATCATTTATGGCGACGCCATCTTGGATTTCTCAAAATGCTCAAGGATGCCCAGGTGGCTCCAGGCAGATTCTTATTCTACACACCCTAATCTATCATTTTCAGCAACAAAATATGGTTAATGTTGCAGCACAAGTCATTAAAAACAACATTTAAAAGGTGGTTGGACTTACATTCATATTTGTTGTTCTGCACGCATATTGTACAGCGCCGTATTTGTACTTACTTGTAAAATGGGTCCTCTGGGTTACTTAATTTTTACAGGGGTCAATTCGTATAAACCATTAAATCTAGCGTTATGAAATTTTCAGGGATATTAGCTAGTAGTCCCTTCTTATCTTTCAACAAATAACAAATAGTCATATGCTTTAGTTAAAATCTTATGGGGCCTGGCACAGAGTGTTGCGCTATATTGGACACACTGTACATTGACTCCAGATCGTCTATGGGACCTCTTGATTTACCCGGAAGTAGTATCAATTTTGATATCAGATGAAAGGCCGTATTTTTCGTATTTAACCATCAATATTAGCACAGTAGTGAATAGGGCGTTGCACTATGCATTATCGCGTCTAACATCAAACCGCAAGTTTGTTTCCTACGGTACCTGGTAGCCTGTGTATACAAGTGCCAGGCTCTCATACCAAGTAGATAACACGATACACAAAAAATCGGAACAAGCACCTTTAATGTTAATTAAGCCGCCAGGTATGCAGCGGACAAAGTACTGTAGATTCCCTTTTATCTAGACGTGCAGATTCATTGTTGCCAATTTTCAATCTTCAAAGGTAGAATTCCTATGCAGCTCAGATGAAGCTATACTGGAATTGGCGCTGGTGTGGCGAGAGCCATAAAATACAAGTGAAGAAATAAGGGTGAGGAAGAGCAGTTGACAAAATTCCAACGATGAATAACGAAGTCAATGGTGCGCAGAAGAAAAGTGAAGAACTTAGGGTGTGTTAAAACCCTGGTAAAGTTGTTACACCAGTCCGGATCCCACAGGTAGCCGCATCCCTTTGATGACAGGCAGAGCGACTTGATGGAAAGCTGCAGATGATGGTGCAAATACTGCAGCGGCATGGATCGTGGGTAGAAGGAGTATTTATATGTTTCGATGGATGTTTGAGGAATAGAGTATTTCAGCTGGTGATCGTGTCTAGCAATGAATGATGCATGATGAATAACTGATGGAAACTGGATGTTGATATGTTTTTGATGTATTTTTGTAGAACATTGTCAGTTGGTGGAGAAGGCGTCTGGTGTGGCCCAGCCCAAGGTGTTAATGGGGGTGGGGTGACGAAGCGAGCAGACTCTTTTGCATCTTCTCAAGGCGATTTACTTCACCCAAGGTGTAAGCATCAAAAGTGGTAAACCTACGAAGACGCCATAAATTACGAATATGGTAACTTACACTCTTACAGATAGATCCAATCTGATTGGACATACTCATGGTGGAATCAAACATTACCCCAAGGTTCTTTACACACACAGATGCAGGAACAGAGGTGTCACCCAGATCTAATCGTATTGGAGGCAGATTTTTCAAAACATCGGGCGTGGCAAAGACAATAAATTCTGTCTTTTCTTGATTCATCTGCAGTATGTTATTTGACATCCAGGTGTTTATGTCAGATATACAGCTGAAAGTTTTTGAAGAGCATGCTCACAATCACCTCAAAATATCATGGTCAATGGTAGCGAAGGCAGCACTCAAGTCAAGCAATACAAGCAAGACAGCCTTATTAGCGTCCAAGGCTTGAAGGATTTAATTTCTAACCTGGAGAAGGGCTGTCTCAGTGGAATGGTGAGATTTATGTGCAGATTGCAATGGCTTACCAAGATCATGATCGCCAACATGCTGTATTACCTGATGCTGCATTCTCAATCAATTTGGCATTGCATTTGATATTGGCAACTGGCCTATAGCTCTTAAGTACATCATAATCCAAGGATATCTTCTTAGGGGATAATGATATAATGTTTCAAAGTGTGAGGAAATATGCGTGTCAAAAGAGACCTGTTTACTCTCCTGGTGATGATAGGTAATAGACATTTAAAGTTCTGTTTAATGAGCCAGGAAAGCAGTGTGCCCAGAGCGCAAGCCTTGTTGGACACTTGGCCAATTATATCAACAACTTCAGAGTCAGAGAGTGCTTTAAAACCTGGCATATAGCATTTGCAAATCCTATCTGCCTGGAGAGGTTCAGCATTGACAGTCATATTTTACCTAATATTTTTAGCCTTATTAACAAAGAAAGTCAGAAAATCATTGGCAAGATCAGCATCAGAGTTAGCACTAGGCAATGCCCTTGAAGATGAATTAAAAAGACCTTTAGTGTTACGCACATGTCCTTAGTACTACAGCAAAGAAATTTGTCAGAAAAAAGTCACGTTTAGCATCAAAAACTGAGTTTGTCTCTCTGAACAATAAGCGAATTGTCGTCTACATTAGAACGTAATTTGCGCCATATACGCTCAAGACGCCTCCGAAATCTCCTGGTGGAACTTACTATTATACCAAGGAAGGCGAGTTCTGATGGTATGCTCCTTAGCGACAATAGGGCAAAGTTCATCTACAACAGGGGTTGCACGAAGACGATCACTGAGGAGAGTATTGAATTGATCAATGTCATGTCAATATTACGAAAATTACGCGAGGTTTTTATCCCGGTTTTTATAACCTTCATAGGAGGTGGTTTAACATAGCAAACAGAGCACACGACAATGTGATGATTCGAATACCACATAGGATGGACCAGACAGTTATGACCAATATCATCATCAAGTCGAATTATCACTAAATCAAGGGTGTGACCATGTTTATGTGTGGGTCCATCGACAGGTTGGCGAAAGCCGTACGTAGACAAAGTGAATAAGAAACGTTTAGCATCCCATTTATAGGGATTATAAACATCATTAATGTTGGTAATTGCATAATAACAGCATCACCCTATATGATTTACGTTGTTATGGATCACCCTAGTTAAAGCGTGTAATCTGAGCATGCGCAATGTGATTACTTTGATTCTACAACATGTCAGAACTAAGCTAACCTGTGTTGTGCCGAAACACCCGGGTGCCGAAATACCCGGGTGCCGAAGTTCCCTCCTCTCAGAACTGCCGAAGAACCCGGGCATTCGGCATAGGAGAAGGGAAGTGGAAAATAACGTGCTGTTGATGTGTAGAGCACGTGTTTACGCATTTTTCGTGATTTTATGGACAATTCTACAATGAAACTCATTAAAAATCAGGCTTTTGGCATTTAGGAACAATCATGTATGTAATAGTAGACGTAGATATCTGTAGACGTAGATATCTGCCGAAACGCCCGGTGTTTCGGCAATTATTCGTGCCGAAAATGCGGGCTACGTCATTACCCTGCCGAACGGCAGGGTTACTTGCCGAAACAATGGGTTATCCCAGTTTTTTTTTTTTTTTTTTTTTATTGAATTGATCAATGTCATGTCAATATTACGAAAATTACGCGAGGTTTTTATCCCGGTTTTTATAACCTTCATAGGAGGTGGTTTAACCCTGGCAGAAAATAGGTACATGCAATTGTACCTATTTAATACCTGTTTTGTACCTAAGATGTACCTAATGTTTGAAAAGTACATTCTGGGTATACCTAGCTTATACCTTTATGAATTTGTTGCCTATAAAAAGTACCTGGTTTGTACCTAAAATAGACCTTTCCTTTCAGAGTAACTAGGAAGCATCACAAATGTACCTATAAAGTACCTAATTGATTTCAGCTAAAAGCTACCTTTTGGAACTTAGAATTTTTCTCATCTTGATGTAAGTACCTAAAATATACTTTTCTGGACTTAGAATATTTTCCCATGAACTTATATACCTTAAATGTACCTTTTGGGACTTAGAGTTTTTTTTTTTTTTTTTTTTAACGCCCGGTGTTTCGGCAATTATTCGTGCCGAAAATGCGGGCTACGTCATTACCCTGCCGAACGGCAGGGTTACTTGCCGAAACAATGGGTTATCCCAGTAGTTCGGCACAGAGGGATACTTATTACAGCGTGCGGTTGTTGGATGTAATAAGTTCTTTTGTCAATTGGCTGTACGGACCGATTTTATTTACGTCATTGGTACGGAAACAGGATGACACGAAATAAGTGTTCAGTTAACTCAGCTCATACGACAGGCTAAGATTAGCTTTAAACTGATAATTTTAGGGCTCGTTCAATATTTACAAGGGAGGGGGCCGCAGAAATTGAAAGATGTGTTTGGAAAATTGCATAACCCCCAATGTAAAGTTATAGGCCCTATTGCATAGAACCCATACACCCATCGGCCATCCCGGCGGCCATCCCACACACACACAATTAGGTACATCATATGATTTACTGCTGATGCAGATAGGCGTTTGGTTTACTGAATAATAAATTTAACATGACCCCCCATCAGAAAAAAAATAAAATCACATAACCCCTTATTATTTGTGAAGTAGAAAATCACATAGGTCTAATCCGGACCCTAATAACCAAACCCTAACCTAATTCCTAACCCTAATCTTAACCCTAGGTCCTAGAGGCCCTATAACCCCAACCCTAAACCTAACCCGTGTTGCAACCGGCCTAAGGGAGTAAGGGGACCTTTACAATGGGAACCATATGTATATCAATGCGTATACATTGTTTCCGAATTCGGCTACCTTGCTAACGAACGTTTAGCAAGGGGTCTTCATGGGGTCTATGTGGGTGCTTTTGGGGTTACAAGATCGTATTTACGTCTACTATGCTTGTTCCTAATGCCAAAAGCCTGATTTTTAATGAGTTTCATTGTAGAATTGTCCATAAAATCACGAAAAATGCGTAAACACGTGCTCTACACATAAACAGCACGTTATTTTCCACTTCCCTTCTCCTCTGCCGAATGCCCGGGTGTTTCGGCAGTTCCGAGTGTAGGGAAGTTCGGCACCGGGTATTTCGGCACCCGAGTGTTTCGGCACAACAGCCTTCAAAAAGCAAGATTGCAAACAGGTAGACGTTTGTTATTAAATCGTCGTGTACTACTATAGCCTATTGCTGAGCTGAGACAGTGATTGTTGCAAACAATATGTGTGGCAAGTGACAGTGAGCTACTCAAGTCAAATGTAGACTTGTACTTTTGTCGATGCAGAGTCATTTATTTCAACCAATTTGGAGTTGAACTGAACTGTGTTTGAACTGCCATATTGAGCAATTAATGAGTCTGCCGTTTCAACACCTTGAGTTTGTGATATGGCCAAGTGTAGTGTCATATGCACAGTGATCTTCAAAGCTTCGGGACTTCGAAGGCGAAATGAGGATGCACATAGACTCTGACAATGTCAAGAAATGCCGGTCAACTGCAGAAGTTGCGCAGCAGCATCAAGGATATGCTGATGGAACTCGCTGGTCATTGCTGTTTTCTTCGAGTTGAAGCATGGATATTGTTACATTTAATCTTGTGTAAAATCGTAAAATCAGCGATTATCAGGAAAGCAGCCTTCAATGGCATTTTAAATAAAGTGTTTGTGATATGTTATGAGTAAAAAAATTGTCTTCATATTGTGATTCATCAACCTCTAACTGAACATTTGCCCGGGACATTTGCAAAGTCTGGAGAGCCATATAAGAAATTGATGGAATTTTATGTTTTAAGAGTTATCCCCACGAAAACCCTACCTTTTGCTACAATCTAATTTCATATTATGTAAATTACAGATACAATTGTACAAAAAGTGCTGTTAAAAACGATCAGAGCTGTGTTCAGCAGGTCAAGTTCAGCGAACACGTCTAAATGCCGATGTAGAAGTAATTATTGTCCGCCGGACTCGTAGTCCACCTACAATGGTAAAGAATAGGGCAATCAATTCAGTTGACTCTTCACGCAACATTAGTTTCACGCTTTATTCCGTTATCGTCTATGGAGCCCGGACTATGGCTCCCGGCGGAGTATATCTGCTTCACACCGGCCTTAAAAAGGCCCAAGTATAATGGCATAAACTGCTGATCAATTAAACAATATAACAATGCAAATTTTTTTAACGATTTAAAACCCTAAGAGCAATATAAAAAAAAAAAAAAAAAAATTAACGAGCATAGGAAAATACAGCCTGTCTCAAAAAAATGGTACAATCAAAAACCGATGTTTTTCAATATATATCTCAGCATAAGTAAGTCATTTTGTACATCACATTAAAGAGAAAAGACCAGCCTTTCCAGGATTTTTGTTTCATCTCATTTGCTTGTTTCAATCGAGAGATAACTCCAGTTTACTGCGGAACACAAAAATCGAGTGACCAGTAAGTTCTGGCTTTAAGATAAGGTGAATAACATTCGACATACTGTTGTTTGTTAGAAGAGAACCATGAGCGTACAGCCGGCGTACAGTAACCTGGAGGAGAGTTTTTATGGTCTTGTAGTATCATGAAACGCAATTCATACCAACCAAAAATTCCTCTTCCTTTGATACTTTGCTTCCAAATTCAAATTTTTGTTGACTTCAACAATTAGTAAATGCACAAAGATAGTGCAATATTTTTAAACCATTTCTTTGGATTTGGAGAGTTTATTTTAGTTGCAATTACATTCCTTGTGGCATGATTTTAACAGCTACCAATTTTGTAATAAATTCAAAGTTCCATTTCATTGACGTGCAATAAACATTTGTATTGTTTATTATTTATGAAAAGAAGATATTTATCATTGAACTGATTATGTTGACTATTAAACTTGTGTCGATAAAACTAGACTTCTTTTGTTTACTTTAATCTGTGTTTTGTTTCTCTTGTCAAGTTGCAATCTTTTGTGAGCTTCAAGACAGCATGACATAACTGGGCGAAGCAACTCTGCCCATGCATAAAAGTGGCACAAAATCGATTTTGGTATATCGCACTAAATTGATTATATCTCTGGATTGACAAAAGCAAATTAGATGCAACAAACACTATCGGAAAGCCTGGTATTTGTTCTTTTATATTATACCAGGTAAGAGTGACTTATTTTGAAATTTCATATTTAACCGATTTTTTTACTTTAATCTGTGTTTTGTTTCTCTTGTCAAGTTGCAATCTTTTGTGAGCTTCAAGACAACATGACATAACTGGGCGAAGCAACTCTGCCCATGCATAAAAGTGGCACAAAATCGATTTTTGTATATCGCACTAAATTGATTATATCTCTGGATTGACAGAAGCAAATAAGATGCAACAAACACTATCGGAAAGCCTGGTCTTTGTTCTTTTATATTATACCAGGTAAGAGTGATTTATTTCGAAATTTCATATTTAACCGATTTTTTTCCTGATTGTACCACTTTTTTTAAGACAGGCTGTAAAAGAGAACCGAAAAAACTGTCAGATACACTGTACCAGTGCTGCGACGAGGACGCTTTTGCTATAGGATATTGAAGTTGACACAAATGAGACAAAATGGAGACAAAATGACTCATATATAGGTATTTTTTTCAGGGTATAGTTTCCAGATGTTGTAAGGAGAAACATATCAAAAGTCCTCAAGATCCCCCCTTGTGTTATTTGAAGAACAAGGGAGTAAATTTTTATAGGGTAAATTTCTAAAATGTTCCAATTGCGTTCAAATGTATACCAACGTTTGTGTCATGTCATAAGGATTAAAAAAGGTTTATGGTTTATTAAAGGTGCGTGTTCCGATCGTCTTTGGGACCCCCCTGATTTACCCGGAAGTAGTATCGATTTTGATATCAGATGAAAGGCCGTATTTTTCTCATTGACGTCCTGAAATATGAGCCCTCAAATCCATTTCATTCCCAGATATATAAACAAAAAACGGCCGTTTAGTGTGGGTACCCACTTTTATGAGCACAGTATTGAATAGGGCTTTGCAACATGCATTATTGCGTCTACCATCAAAACCGCAAGTTTGTTTCCCACGGTACTTGACGGGGTGAATGTGCAAGTGCCAGACTCTCATATCAAGTAGAGAACACAATACACATAAATCGGAACAAGCACCTTTAACTATATGAAAATAACTGTTCAAGGTCATACTGAAGTAAAGGCTCAAAATGCTCCAATTCTTTCCAAACGTGAATCAAATTATCCGTCTCATTGAGAATAAACTGAAAAGATATATTTAAATAGTTCAAGTAATTTTCTTGACTAGTTATAGGGCTCATTATGACAAGTTTCTACAGGATATATAGTGCGAATGAGCATTTTGTGCCATAATATGACCTTACAACGTTTACGAATAATTTGGAATTAGTTTAATTAAAATCGTACTGTTTTGAAAATGTTACCCCGGGACGGCTTTGAACAAATTTTGATGCCTAAAACTGAAGTTCAAAAGTTAGAAAAAACCTATTACATTTCTTATTCATTGTGACTAGAAGAATACAATAGTCCATGATTTAGCTCAATTGAATCATTTAAAAAATACCACTGTATTAACGTTACCCCTATCCTAGTTCCAATAATTGCAACTTATGGCATCATCTTTTAAAATGTGGACATAATCTTTGGTGCCATAAGTTACAACTGTTCTGTGGAGTTCCAATGCCATTTAAGGTTTGAGATGTTGAGATGTATATTTCCTAAATAAAAAGAAAAAATAATTTTCTTTTGACATACATAGCATCTCTAGAGTCTGTAGAATAATTGTCTTACCAATTTGTAACCAATGCTACAATTTGTTCCCAAAAAAGGTCATGTCAACATGTACACAGGCTGCCAAATTTGGCAGCCCAATGTAGACACAACAAGGGTAAGTTTCACCTGAAAATCTCATAATGTGAATTTCAAATCTGGAAAAATGGTTATCACATGATGCAGAAGGCTCTCAAGAAGGCCTACAATATAACGTTTATTGCAAATAATGAATATTTAAGCCACTTTGCAGCTGTAAAGTTAGAGCAGAAGCTGTCTGTGTATCTTGGCTTAAATGGCACTTTCACTACACACAACTCGTGTTGACTAGATAGTCTATGATAACAGCAGCCATAAAAACGTTAAAACTATCTAGTCATGATCATCACGACTACCCCTATCCCTCAATTAGAACTAGGGGGACTCTTGGGGAATTTTGAAATGTTTTGCCCCACAACATTAGGAAGCTATCCTAAAAACAAACCACCTATGGCTTATTTATTTCCGCCTTTTAGCTACACAAACCCAAAGTTCCTGGACTGCACGGGGTCACAAAAATTTACTCTTGCGACTAATGTCGCAAAATGGTCAGTTTACGGTTTACCCCCTCCAATGCCTTTCTTTTTCCTTCACATTTTGTTGTTTTTCGTTCCCTGCACTTCACTCACAGCCTTTGCTTTCTTTTTTTGGGACCCTATTGGAAGGTAAGCTTCTATCTGTGATTGTTGGCAGGCTTACACGGCAATCTTGTTTTTTGTCAACTTTGGTGTCAGTATGTTTTCATTCAAGAATGGCTTTGTAAGTACTTTTTATGTGTGTCAGTTTTATTAATATTTATGGATTAGTATATTTGTCAGTGTACTTTTTCTATTGCTTTGTTTTATTTGCATTGTTATTGTACTTTCATGCTGATATTACCAAATAAAAACAAACAAGCAAATACATGAATTTCCTAATGGACCTTAACTGTCAGCACGCGATTTTCAACCATAATTATGGCCATCATCGGCAGCTTTGGAAATTTTTATAACTGCGAATAATTCGTAAAAACATCTTTTATAACATTTTCCAGATCAGTTAGCACAGCGTAGTTGTCCGCAACTAGCTTATGTAAATGGTGATTAGTGACTCAAATTCAAATTTCTGTCGGTGTCAAGGCTTGTCAGCTTTTGCTACGTTATATATAATATTAGGGTGGTAAAATAAAAACAAATACTAAGGGTAGCGCTGATATTAACACATATAGTGCAAGAAATGTAAATAAAATAATGGATTGACATCAAAATAATTGCAACATGATCAATTTTGGTGTTGTTATACTTAGAAATGGTAACCCACCAAAAGTCTAGAAGTATAAATACACACACTGGCCAAAAGTATTGCAACATGCAGAAAAGCAATTTATATTAAAAAATGCAGGAGTTCCTGACAACACATTACGTAATTATTGTCGAAGTTGTGATTTTCAAACAGATGCTGTCTCCCAGGATCAAGTAGTGCGAAAAATGTTTAATGTGATTGTCATGATCCCTAAATATTGTGGGTTAAAGAAGCTGGCTAATGATAACTTGCCGATTATACTCCAGAAGGAATACGGGCACAGGAACGTCTAAAAGCTGCAAAATAGTCGCTAAATCATGGACTTTACTGGTTTGTCAGGTCTACTGTAAATGTTTAGGGCGAAAATCGGTGTGGTTGTATGGACTGGAAATAAGATAATTGGGCCATTCTCCGATAAAGTGTTCAAGTTTGGTCTCCAAAATGACCAAATATCAACATTAGGGAATTCCTGAAAATCATTGAAAATCGTGAACTTTAATATCCTTAGAACGCGGAACAACGCATGGGTGATCTTAAACAATATCTGATTTTAGCACAATAGCCTAACGTTAACACTGAAGTAACGTATCTGGTAACGTATCTGGCCGACCTTTTTCTTAGTCGTGCTGTTCTTGATGAAAGTATGCATGGTTCGCCGACTTAGTCTCTATACCTTTCATACTAAAGCATGGTGTGGTATTCAACTTTATGTATCACGGCGTTTTGCAAGAGCGTAGCGGGAGAGAGGTAACGTATCTGGCGTGGTATGAACGTGACATGAGGGATTTCTTTCATTACTAGGGCTGGAAATTGTTACTTTGCAACCAGATTTTTACGCAAAACATGTATAATATAAAATTGACATCTGCTCGATTTATCACATAATTGGAACATTGTTCTTCCATTATTTTTAGCAATTTTGTATCCATTCGAATTATGGTAACGTATCTGGCTGCAATATTGGCGACATGCTCTCAGAGAACTCTTGCGAAACTTTAATAATCCAATATTATCATGTTTTGAACTTAATAATTAGAGCATAATCGAGGCTGATTAAAATGCAATGTAATCTGTGATATGCGCTCTTGCGTAACGAGCAGGGACACATTTTAAAGAACGGATTTAGGCTGGCGACAATATATTAAGTGCTACGTATTGTACAACACAAATTATCTTTAAAGGTGCAACGAGAGATTTTGAGGCACCCAAATATTGTGTCATAATAGTAATTTCATATAGATTATACACTCAAATAAATTTCTTACCTTGTATTTGGCTACAGAAATGTCTTAAAAGAGAGAAAAAAGACGATTTTGATTTGCTTATATTTCAATATAAAACATAGGCCGAATTTTGTATTTGCTCCTATACAAAATTAGAAATTTCACAATTTCTGTTCCAAAGAAACATTTCTCAGCTTAATCCTTTCAGATGGGGATATTTTTGATGAAAAGCTTTACATCAGGGAAAAAATCAGTACTTTTGATTTTTTTAGGGACACCTGATATGTGAAATCTCTCGTTGCACCTTTAAGCGTGTATAAGGTCATCGAAGATTTGATTGACCGGAATCCGTGGTTGTTAAGACCCTAATTTTTAGCACCGCTGTCACCCAAAGACCCCATATATTTTGCAAATGTCACCCAAATACCACATTTTTTGGACATTTTTACCACTGGCACCCAAAGACCCCTATTTTTGGTAAATATTTTGCAAAATTTTCTAAAAAGACCACATTTTTTCGAAAATTTTGCATCCAAATTTGTGACCCGAAAACCCCTATTTGTTTGAGTACCTTGTCACCGAATGCCCCTGGTTTGGAAGCGCCAGCCTTACACCCATATCCATTTCTTATGTGATCCCCCACTGACCTTTATATACATGGAAAGCGGGCTGCGATCGAAAAGTGAAACATTTTGTCCGACATTTTAAGAAGGCAGAAAGCCGTTGTCACCGCACTACTTTCGATGGCACTTGTGCGTCAAATTTGCAATTTACTCAAAATAAGGGAAAATAAAGAGGTTTTTTCATACAAAGGATTTTTTTGTTATTTTCAAAACAGATCATCAATGAACAAATAAGGAGAAATTTCCGAAAAAATAATGAAACAAACTGAGGAAATGTGATAATAAATGAATAAATACAGTAAATAAATAGCAGAGCACGTTACAACATAAGATAAATGCATATTTGATTTAAAATAAAGAAATAAACGAATGAATGGATGCATGAAGGGAAGAATTAATGAATGAATGAACGAATAAATTCCAACTTACCTTTATTATTATTAAAGGTGCTTGTTCCGATTTTTGTCTTTCATGTTCTCTACTGGTTATGAGAGCCTGACACCTGTACACAATGACCATCAAGTACCGTGGGAAATAAACTTGCGGTTTTGATGCTAGACACGATAATGCATAGTGCAACGCCCTATTCACTACTGTGCTAATATTGATGGTTAACCATTAAAACGCTATTTACAAGACGGCCGTCAGCCGTCTTGTTCTGTTTTTGATGCGTTCTTTCTTCTTCTTTACAAGACGGCCTTCAGGCCGTCTTGTTCTGTTTCTGATGCGTTCTTTCTTCTTCTTTACAAGACGGCCTTCAGGCCGTCTTGTTCTGTTTTTGATGCGTTCTTACAAGACGGCCTTCAGGCCGTCTTGTTCTGTTTTTGATGCGTTCTTTCTTCTTACAAGACGGCCTTCAGGCCGTCTTGTTCTGTTTTTGATGCGTTCTTACAAGACGGCCTTCAGGCCGTCTTGTTCTGTTTTTGATGCGTTCTTTCTTCTTTCTGGCAACACGTCAGGGCAACATTTCAAATGCTAATAGTTTTGTCATGGTTTGACGTATTCTGACCAGACTTGCACCAAATGACCGTTGGGTCATCTCATTCATGACATATGACTTTGACCCCTGTCGGGGTCATCAGGGGTCACAGGGGTCAAAACTGTGATTTTCTTTAAACTGTATCTCCTCCTACAGTTAACATTGCATGGTAACGTGACTCGTGTATATGAAGCAGCTTAGGACCCTTCACAAAAGTTATGGGTCGAGAGGTCAATTTGGGGTCATTAAGGGGGCACTTCCGGTCTTAATGTGAAATATTTTCAAAAAATCTTCAAAAAATAGCTATCTACTAATGCAACGTTACATGGTCACGTGACTTATACATATGAAGCAGCTTAAAACCCTTCACAAACGTTGTGCTCGACATTGGGTCAAAGGTCATTAAGGGGAACTTCCGGTCAAAAACCAAAAATATTCAAAAATATTCAAAATTTTTATCTCAAAACTCAAACATATTACAGTGACTTATCTTTCAGATATGCATTCATGTTATCTGGTGTATGCAAGGTTTTTTTTTGGGGTAGGTCGAAGGGTCATTTAAGGTCATTTCGTTTTAAGGTAAATATTTTCAAGAATTTTTATCTGCAGAACTGAAGCTAGTAGAATTTTTTTGTGATTTGCAATTGGAACATGCATTTTTGTTGTGTACACGAGGTTTTTTTTATACCGTGATCACAATAGTAACAATAAGGGTGTCAAAAGGTCAATTTTGGCCAAAAAATGGCTAAAATAAAGCCCAAATTGGATGTTATCGTCAGGCCTATAGGTCAAGGACAGATAAGGCCGTTATTTCTGCATGATGTAAGCATTAGTGGTAAAAGAGGTCCTTGATAGTCTCGACCCCAAAGGTCAAAGGGTCAAATGTACAAACAAGCTCCGATGTGGAGCTGAAATTTGTCAGAGGATAACCTCTTGGCATCATAAATACATAACAAGTACAGTTGACCCCATCCGAATAAGAAAAACCAAAAATATTTAAATTCTTTTGTTATTTTGGGTTTAAAGGTCAAATCTCTGACATGCGTGGATTGAGTTGTCAACTCAATAATATGATCCATTGTGAAAGTGTTTTTTAACACGTAAAAATACATTTAATGACATTTGTGACATATTGGTGAAGTTACGGGTCAAAAGGTCAAGCTACCTCAAGGAGTCATTAAGGGAGGGATCACCATCCATTCCCAATACCGCCGTGAAGTCTTGTCAATTAGAGCTGTCCCAGGTCTAGTTTCTTCTCTTCTCTCTTCTTTCTTCTTACGTTCTGGCAACACGTCAGGGAACATTTCAAAGTCTAATAGTTTGCATTAGTTTTTGTGACGTATTCTGACTCAGACTTGCAACCCCGAAATGACAACAAAAGCTGGAGTCATCGTCATTCCATGGGACATATTAAACTTTGACTTGCCCCTGGTCGAAAGGGTCAAATAAAAAAAAAAACGTAGGGGTCACAGGGGTCAAAACTGTGATTTTCTTTAAACTTTATCTCCTCCTGCAGTTTTTACATTGCAAGGTAACGTGACTCATACATGTGTACAGCAGCTTAAGACCCTTCACCAAAGTTATGGGTCGAGAGGTCAATCTGCGGTCATTAAGGGGGCACTGCCGGTCTTAATGTTGAAAATCTTCAAAAAAAATCTTCCAAAATAGCTATCTGGTATTATGCAACGTTGCATTGTCACGTGCCTCATACATATGAAGCAGCTTAAGACCCTTCACAAATGTTGTGTTCGCTGGGGTCAAAGTCATTCAGGGGAACTTCCGTCAAAACCAAAAATATATTCCAAAATATTCAAAAATTTTTATCTCAAAACCCAAAACAAGTACAGTAACTTAACTTCAATTTGCATTCAAGGTCCCGGTGTATGCACGATATTTTTATTTTGGAGGTGCAAAGGTCATTTAAGGTCATGTCCGGTTTTAAGTAAAAAATAATTTCAAGAATTTTTATCTCCAGAACGAAGCATAGTAGAATTTTTTTTATTTGCATTGGACCAATGCATTTTTGTTGTGTACACGAGGTTTTTTTTATACCGGGATCAAAGGTCCTTAAGGGGGTCAAAAGGCAATTTTGCCAAAAATGCTAAAATACGACCAAATTGGCTATTTCTCAACCTATAGAAGACAGATAAATGCCGTTATTGCTGCATGATGTAACCATTAGTGGTAAAGAAGGTCTATGATAGTCCTCGAACTCCCAAGGTCAAGGTCAAAATTACAACAAGCTCCATTGAGCTGAAATTTGTCAGGGATAATCCTCGTGGCATCATAAATACAGAACAAGTACAGTTGACCCCATCCGTGACCCAGGAGTCACGTTATAGGGGTGAAAAGGTCAATTCCCTGACATGCTTGGATTGAGTTAAAACTCAATAATATTGATCCTTGTAAAGTTGTTAACACGTAAAAATACATTTAATGACATTTGTGACATATTGGTGAAGTTACAGGGGTCAAAAGGTCAAGCTACCTCAAGGAGTCATTAAGGGGATCACCATCCATTCCCAATACGGCCGTCTTGTAAATTAGATCTGTTCCCAGGTCTAGTTTCTTCTTCTTCTTCTTTCTGGCAACACGTCAGGGCAACATTTCAAATGCTAATAGTTTTGTCATGGTTTGACGTATTCTGACCAGACTTGCACCAAATGACCGCTGGGTCATCTCATTCATGACATATGACTTTGACCCCTGTCGGGGTCATCTAGGGGTCACAGGGGTCAAAACTGTGATTTTCTTTAAACTGTATCTCCTCCTACAGTTTACATTGCATGGTAACGTGTTTTTTTTTTTTTTTTTTTTTGACCCAACGCTTATAATGTGTACATAGATTGGGGTCAAAGGTCACATGGACAGTGCAAGTAGTCACCGCATGATATACTCGTGCTTTCTAAAGCACAATCGATGCCTAGTTTCTTCTTCTTCTTTCTGGCAACACGTCAGGGCAACATTTCAAATGCTAATAGTTTTGTCATGGTTTGACGTATTCTGACCAGACTTGCACCAAATGACCGCTGGGTCATCTCATTCATGACATATGACTTTGACTCCTGTCGGGGTCATCTAGGGGTCACAGGGGTCAAAACTGTGATTTTCTTTAAACTGTATCTCCTCCTACAGTTTACATTGCATGGTAACGTGACTCATGCATGTGTAGCAGCTTAAGACCCTTCACAAAAGTTATGGGTCAAGAGGTCAATCTGGGGTCATTAAGGGGGCACTTCCGGTCTTAATGTGAAAAATCTTCAAAAAATCTTCAAAAATAGCTATCTGGTATATGCAACGTTGCATGGTCACGTGACTCATACATATGAAGCAGCTTAAGACCCTTCACAAATGTTGTGCTCGGCATGGAGGTCAAAGGTCATTAAGGGGGAACTTCCGGTCAAAAACCAAAAATATTCCAAAATATTCAAAAATTTTTATCTCAAAACCCAAACATAGTACAGTAACTTAACTTTCAGATTTGCATTCAAGTTACCTGGTGTATGCACGATATTTTTATTTTGGAGGTCAAAGGTCATTTAAAGTCATTTCCGGTTTTAAGATAAATAATTTCAAGATTTTTTATCTCCAGAACTATAAATAGTAGAATTTTTTTATTTGCATTGGAACAATGCATTTTTGTTATGTACACGAGGTTTTTTTATACCTAGATCAAAGGTCATTAAGGGGGTCAAAAGGTCAATTTTGCCAAAAAATGTTAAAAATAAAACCAAATTGGATTTATCTCAGCCTATAGAGGACAGATAAAGCCCGTTATTACTACAGTGATGTAACATTAATAGTAGAAGAGGTCTATGATAGTCTGGACCCCAAAGGTCAAAGTTCAAGGTCAAAGGTCAAAATTTACAAACAAGCTCCGATTGAACTGAAATTTGACATGAATAATCCTCGGGATATCGTAAATACAGAAAAATTACAGTTGACCCTATTCGTGACCCAGGGGTAACGTTATACAGGTGCAAAGGTCAAATCCCTGACATGCTTGGATTGAGTTGAAACTCAATAATGTTCATCCTTGTAAAGTTGTTAACACGTAAAAATACATTTAATGACATTTGTGACATATTGGTGAAGTTACAGGGGTCAAATGTCAAGCTACCTCAAGGGGTCATTAAGGGGAATCACCATCCATTCCCAATACGGCCGTCTTCTAAATTAGATCTGTTCCCAGTGCTAGTTTTTATCTGTATCTTGAGAAAGAAATGGATTTGAAAGCTAAAACTTCAGGACGACAATGAGAAAAATACGGCCTTTAATCTGACATCAAAATTGAGACTACTTCCGGGTAAATCAGGGGGGTCCCAAAGACGATCGGAACATGGAAGAAAGAAATAAGAAGGAACCACGTCGACTTCCACAATCCGATTTTAATCTGTTTATCCATTCACCCGCACAAAAGGAAGGGATTCAACAGCCACCCTTTGATGATAATCCCTCTGCCGCAATTGATAATTGGCGAGCAATCACTAATGTAGAATGATTTTGGAAAAAACTTATAAAAAAAGAAAAATTAAAAAAAGTAAAAATAAAAGTTATATTTGCTATAGTAAAACATGTCCGGCCTGATTCCGGTGTGTATTTGTTGTGTTTTCGGTAGATAAGAAGTTAATGTACATCGGTATGCGTTCAGCTTTGTACTGCCAAGGATTGCCCAGTGATTGTGTGAAAAATAAAGGAGAACCCAGTTGACCTAAATTTGAACCGGGGGCCGTCTGGTTTTGTGGGCACCATGCTCGTTCCAGGTTCAAAGTGACCCCTTTACGGACCAATTTTCACTTAAAATATAACCGGCCCCTAATTGGACCAACTTTGTTGAAATATATAGTTTCAGTGAAAAAATACACCTAACGGCACAGCAGTAATTTGAATCCAAGACAATAGTGTGTGGTTGGTGTTATTCCCGTAGGATTTCAGCTAAAATTGATTGCGTTGCTGTTTGGGTTCAATGAGGACCTAAACTGTCAGAAAAAAAAATGATTAGGTGCAAATTTCGGACTGATGCCCTTGCTCAAGGGGGTAAATGTTATACAGAGAAAATAATTTTTAAAATCGAAGTCAAAAGTCAAATTGGTTTAATGTTACACGACCGCGTTCGTCGCTTCATAGGGTGTACAGAAAATATATATTGCCTAGGTTCAAACCTTAGTTTTTTACGCGGTTATGTATATTTATAGCCCCGTAATGTAGTCCCCGCATTTCGAGGGTGACCACTTCAGAAGGACGTAACTCACAACTAAAAGGAATATTAAAGAATTTCTTTAATTTGATGTTCATAATAAGCTCATTACTAAAGTTTAGATAATGATTTTTTTGCTTACAGTACATATTGAGCTAAGCTTTATGAGATTGTGGTTTACTTTGTGAGTAATGAATAGAATTTCTTAGTAGAAAATATTTAAATATAACATTTCATCAAAAGAGTATTACAGCAGAATTTAAGGAAATTCTTTAATATTTCCTTTGAGTGTTGCGTTAACGTCCTTCTTAATTCTCAACCCCTCGATTGCAACTTGGCCCTCTTTTTTCGAACTCAACATTGACACCGAGTATGGGTTCCCGACGAAAATCCAAGAAAACACCCTGGGCGGCGTGTGTTGACGGTTTTTCCAGGAAGAGTATGTTTGGAGCTAGTTACATTCGCAGGAATCATGGATGCGTCTAGTGCTGAGAATTTCGAGAAAAATCTGAATAGGATTATACACCTCGGGAAAGGGCCACTTGGAGAATATGACTACTAATTGCAATATATGAGGGGCGGCAGATAGATCGTTCAAACGTCAAGTTGGTCGATGTGGCGGTTCCTTATTATCTATTTATCCATGATCGGAACCAGCACCTTTAATATAATAAATAAAATAACAAAAGAAAGGAAGAAGGGAAGGGAAGAAGGGAAGGAAGAAGGGAGGGGAAGGGATAGCAGGAAGGGGAGGAGAGGGGGTAAGGGGAGGGGAGGGCGGGGGAGGTTGTGCGGGAGAGTGGAGGAGGAGCCGAGGGGAGGGGGGTAGGGGAGGCCACACCATTTTGGATTTGATTCCTGAAAATTTTACTAGTGAAATGCTGAATAGAATGCAACATGAAGATATGTTTGGCCTAAATACGTAAAAATGCACTTTACATTTTGTAAGCTTTTCTGTAAATTTCCGACACATAATTATAACACATTTTTTCATGGTGCGCTGTTTAAAACATTTCAGAACATTTAAATTTTTGACCCTGTAAACCTTGAAAACCCAAGCTGGGGGCCATTCAGGGGGGTTGCAAGCGCTTCCATCAATGTTATGGATTATCAATTCCAAAGTACTGGTTGCATACAATTCACAATTTTATCGGAAGGGCACACTCGTTCACTACAGTCGCCTACTATAAAGTTGCAGCAAATTTAACACTTTTGCATTGCGATTTGTTCAACTCGTGAGGGGATTATTATGGGGCAGTATGGCAGGTCAAATTCATATCGGCAGCATTTCAGAAATAGATAAGATAGTTGGAGTCAGCAGGCGGCGTTATCGCAAGCATAAAGGCCCATAACGTATTGCGCAACGCGGTGCGTGAAGCGGAGTAGTAGCAACGCGTTGCGACATTTCGGCAACGCGTTGCGACATTTCGACAACGCGTTGCGACGCCGGCCAATCAAAATCATGAATTTCTGTGACGTATTTAAAAAAATAGACCCACAACGCGTTGCTAGATACTTTGCAACGCGTTGCAAACCTTCACGACGCGTTGCGAGCTTCACAACGCGTTGCAAGCTTCACAACGCGTTGCTAAAGGTCCACAAGCCATAAGGGTCATAACGTATTGCCGCAACGCGTTGTGAAATTTCGGCAACGCGTTGCGACATTTCGGCAACGCGTTGCGACATTTCGGCAACGCGTTGCGACATTTCGGCAACGCGTTGCGGTGTCGGCCAATCAAAATCATGAATTTCTGTGACGTATTTCAAAAATATAAAGCTCACAACGCGTTGCGACCTTCATAAGGCGTTGCAAACCTTCACAACGCGTTGCGGCAATACGTTATGACCCTTATTGCCTTCACAACGTGTTGTGAAGCTCGCAACGCGTTGTGAAGGCTTGCAACGCGTTGTGAAGGCCATAAGGGCCATAACGTATTGCTGCAATGCGTTGTGGATCTATTTTTTTGAAATACGTCACAGAAATGCTTGAGTTTGATTGGCCGACGCCGCAACGCGTTGCCGAAATGTCGCAACGCGTTGCTACTTTCTCACAACGCGTTGCGGCAATACGTTATGACCCTTATGGCTTGTGGACCTTCGCCGCAACGCGTTGTGAAGCTTGCAACGCGTTGTGAAGCTCGCAACGCGTTGTGAAGGCTTGCAACGCGTTGTGAGTTTCCACAACGCGTTGCTAGATACTTTGCAACGCGTTGTGGGTCTATTTTTTTAAATACGTCACAGAAATTGATCATTTTAATTGGCCGACGCCGCAACGCGTTGTGAAATTTCGGCAACGCGTTGCTACTTTCTCGCAACGCGTTGTGGCAATACGTTATGACCTTTATGGCTTGCGATAGGCGGTAATCATCAGTAGCAGGCAAAAGACGCGTTACGTAAATTTTATGATTCGACAACGCTATAAATCGTTACGCACCGATTAGTCGGGACCATGTATGGTCAAGGACATAAGCTACACTTTAATATACACATTTTGTATTGTTTTGGATGATATAATCATCTTCTCTGATGTAATCAAATATATTACATATAATATGGTAATTTTAAGGTTTTATCTTCAAATGCGGCCGCTTTGGCCGCCATCTTAAATTTGGAGACGCTATCAAGATGGAAACGCCAGATAAGAGTTCGTATAATAATCAAAGAAATATATCTCACCCTTTTAGTTAAACCTTCATGATACTTATATCCTTAAAAACTACAGACCAATTTCAAACCTTCCATTTCTTTCCAAAATACTTGAAAAAGTGGTTCTTAGCCAATTACAGCAGCACCTCTTAGATCATGAGCTTCTGGAAGCTAACCAATCAGCGTATAGAAAGGGCCACAGCGTGGAGACCGCAGTACTGAGTGTCATCGACAACTTGTTGACCAAATCTGACGAGAAGTTAGTCTCACTTATTTCACTCCTTGACCTCAGTGCTGCGTTCGACACGCTTGACCATTCTGTTCTCCTCAAGCGTCTCGAAGTGAGTTTTGGTATCAAAGGTAATGTACTTTCTTGGTTCACCTCATATGTTTCCCATCGTTCTCAGTCTGTTATCGTCGCTGGTAATGTTTCCAAATCGCGTCCGCTTTTGTATGGAGTCGCGCAAGGCTCGGTACTCGGGCCGGTTTTGTTTTTGTTATATATACAATCGCTCTCTGATGTTATTAATCAGTACAATTGTTCGTATCACAAGTACGCCGATGATACTCAGATCTCATATTCTGGGGCGCCTGAGGATTTTGTGTCAACTAAAGCAGCTATTCAAGAATGTATATTTGCCATTTGCGTTGGATGGACAGTAATAAGCTTATGCTTAATACTGACAAGACGGAGGTGATGACCGTTGGTACGGCTTCTCGTATTAACCAGATTGAGAGTAATGCTATACGGATTTTGGACTGTAACATCATTTTTCAAAATTTTGTCAAGTATCTCGGTGTTCGACTTGATCAATCCTTATCCATGTCTGAACATATTAGTGACATCTGCCGTTCCGCATATTTATCTTTAAGACAGATTGGGTGTATTAGACCTTACCTATCTGAAAAAGCAACCCCGATTCTGGTTAATTCGATCATCATCTCACGTCTTGATTTTTGTAATTCCATTTTGTCTGGTATCAACTCTGATCAGCTACAACGTTTACAACGCATCCAAAATTGTGCTGCTCGCCTAATTCTCAAGAAACGAAAACATGACCATATTACACCTTTGCTTATTGAGCTTCACTGGTTACCCGTGGAATTTCGCATACAATTCAAACTGGCCGTTTTTGCCTTCAAGCAATTCGAAGGTACCTTGCCGTTATTATCGCTTGTCATCTTGTTGTTTTCCACTTACCAACCATCACGTTAACTCCGTTCATCATCTGACCAAATTATTGAAACTTACTTCCACGGGTCAACCTTAATCAGCTGGTGAACGCTTATTTCATTTCGCTGCGTCGGCTGTTTGGAATTCACTTCCCAACGCATTTGCAGTATCCCCAAGTTCCAAGACTTCAAACGCCAGCTTAAAAACACACTCTTTTTTGTCAAGCTTTTCATGACTCATATCTGTTTTGGTTCTGATTTGTACGTGTTACTTGTTTATGGCGCTCGATTCTCTTGAAGATTTTGCGCCTTATAAGATCTAAATTTATTATTTGTATTATTATTACTTGATCGTTGTCTATGATTTTTTTTATTCGTCATAATTAACAGTGCAGGTACGAGGCTCACACGTCCCATACACTACACTGGCACATTTTACATAATAGATGCACATTCTATCTACAAGTACATATCTGAAGAGTGGTCTTTGGTGCTGGATGGGCTGGATGATGAATCAAAAGTACAGATGTACCTGTCTTCATGTATTATTTGCCAGTTGTCCCCAAATATATCACTTTTGTCCAACCTTCGGTCATTTCCAATTGAACAGGTAAGTAAGTATAGCTGCCTGTGCAATGAGAAAATAAAGACCATAAACATGAAAGGCCCAACGGGACACCAGCTTCCTTACATATATGACCCTGATCCGAGTTTTCGGAACTATGAGATAAGCCTAGATGCTATGTGTTGCGTCTAGCCAGATGAAGGGGGCCATATGTACATTTATAAATGTTGTGGCGCATCCTCCCCCGGGGCGCATGGGGGGCATGCTGGTATAGAGACATGTGCCAATGCTAAATGCATGGATATCTCATCAATATTGAAAATTCCAAATAACTCCCAGGCCCCTTGTGATTGGTTTGTTGAAGGCATGCTGACGGGGATTTCAATGTACTGGTCTTTTTTTTGAAACTGTTTTGATGTTGCACATATTTTTGTGTTATGGCTCCTTTGTTGGAGAATGATTTGTTCATGAGGATTCTGGTGGTGAGAGGATGCATTATCCATATGGGGAATGCATCCTCTCACCTACTGATTTTGCGGATGTTTTTCATCATACATCATCATGATAATATTTGCTTAGTGTATCGCCAGCTTTCACCACCCTTTGGTACGGTATTCACAATACTTTTCGTCTTGTACGAGTGTAGGCCTATTCATTTGATACGGTCCGATCCGGCGTATAACACGTATTTTTCGCGAAAAAAAAATGAAATGAAATCTAATTAGTACTTTGAATACCAATAGTGCCTAAAATTATTAATTATAGGAAGATGAAAGAGGAAGAAAAAAAATCATACGCCCCGTCTGGGGGTCGAACCTGGGGCTCGTTCCCCAAACTCGTGCGTAACTCTACGTGTATACTAACTCATGCGTATGTCCTACACAACAGACCTTTTCATGCCAATTACACAGTGCTTTGGCAAATTGGTCCACTCAGGCATGACATAGTATGCACGTAGATTTACGACCGAGTTTCCGGAACGGACCCCAGGATCGCATGGTCACGGGGCGAGAACTCTATCGACTTCGCCAGGCGAGATCGTGTTTGTTAATGTTGAAAATATAATGGTTAAACCTTACCTAATTAAAAAAGAACGCCAAAACATTCTAAATTTAAACTTTTGCGTAGCGAATAATGATTACTCCAAATCGGTCAAATTTGGTATCAATTTGAAGAGAAAGGATTGTTTGGGTGACGTTTCCCGAGCATCCGAATGCTTCCGAAGACGGCTTAATGATGTGATCATTTGTCCCCCCCCCCATGCTCATCCTCCCCTCCCCCCTTTGATGCTTATCGTGAAGTCACGTGGCATTTAAATAAAATCATAAAATTCACTTTTTGGCTCAGATGTATGCTGTTTCGTATGTTTTTCAGCGTTTCCTACCCTGTTGAAACCATTCTAAGGCGTTCCGTGCGATACAATGTTAAAATGTTGGCTACATCATAAATATCTGGGGCGTTTTAGGTCATTACCTGGTATTTCACTACCAAATATATTGAGAGAGTTCCGCCAAAGCCCTAGTCGTGAGCTACGCCACCTACGGTGGTTCCGGGAACATTGCGTCTAGATTATTAGCATTTAATTTTTTTTTCATATGGAGTATGTCTACAATCCTCGCAAAATACTTGGAACACTTTAGAGACTCTAGTGATAAACGTTTCCACCACTCCCCCATGTAATGTTGAGAAACGAAAATGCACTCGGCATGTTTCCAAGGTGTTACAACATTAAACGATGGGGAGATGGGAAGGGAAAAGTAATGCTTAAGGTATCAGCGTTCACACAAAATTATCACTTACACTATTAACAATTAACAACTGTGTGCGTTGTTCCAAGGATTTATTCGAGGATTGTAGGCATTAAACACTGTTGATTATGAAAGCTGTGGCATGGATTGATATTTGCTAAATGTTGACTGCCTAGATATGTTTTATGTAAACTTAAAATATTTTAATTACTAATTTCGCATCATGAGCACTTAAAATACGCAATTTGAAAATGAGCGGCAACACCTTCATAATCTATGAGGGATATTAGTTTCACGTTGGATTAGATGCAAATGTTTTAGGGTCTAAAAAGTACAATTGTACTGGAAAAAAAAATAGATGAGCTCAAATATTATGCAATTGATTTTTAAGTTACACTTATAGACCGTTCAATAGCCAGCCATGTGTGGTGGAAAAGATAGACGCATTCAGTACTACAAAATACATTCACCTGTCAAGGACCCCTGTGCAATCGCTAAACATGAATTGATTGACGCTGAATGTAGTGTAGTACTGGAATGTAGCATCTGCTCAACCAACAGTCTGGTGGCTGACGGCATATTTGAATACAGTATATTGGGGTTTCCCGTGCTGCGGTCGAGCTCTAGTATGATATGAAATTCTACATGTGTAATTTTCGATATCGAAAATTAGTAGTTTTTGAAATGTTTTATTATTTTTCGATTCGAAATTTGGTAGTATTTTGTATATTCCTAATAATCGCTATTCAAAAAGTTTTAGTGTTGGTAACCTTCACATATTTATAGTTTTTTTCCCTGTAAAAAGACCGTGCACATAGTGTTATTGGTAAGGGGCTCTCGATTTAGCTTCGATCGGATGTTGCATGTAGGAGATGAAAAAACATAAAAGTAATTGTCCGCCACAATTCCTTTTCCATTTATTTAGGTGACTAACGACGTGCGCGTACTTGATGACCTAGGGGCCTACTATGTGTTCTTGGCCGTTTTTTTAACAGTTATCATGGTTGTCTGGTGCTGGCGATTTTTGCCGCGGCGAAAAGTGGCTTTTGAACTGTGATGTGTTTCCCGGCCAGTTGTTTGTAGTAATTGACAATTTGTATTACTTATTAACTCTCTGCCAAATTCCTTTTTTGCTTCGTCAAAACTACGCCCCATTCCCGCCCAGATAGAACCATATGAAAACGCACTTAAACCATTTAACGCGTATTCAATGGAAAGATTATTTGGGGTGTGCTGCCCTTTAAACACAGAACTTCAGCTGTGTCTTATTGTAACAAATAAAAAAAATCATGTTCATCATTTTAATCGTCGGTGCTTTTTGAGCGTTACAAATGTGACGCCACCACGGTCCTGTAGAAAGTACCATGTCCGGCGGTACTTCATAGTCCAGGCGCGGATCCCGGGAGGGAGGTGGCGGAGGGGCGCTCGCCTCCCGGTAATTCTGCAAAATCTTGTAAAATCAGCCCATTTTTGGTACAGTTTCAAGCCTTTCAGCCCCGGAAATTTTGATGAATTTTTCAAATCCTTGATCCGCCCCTGTAATCCGGGAACAATGGTGAACATGGGCAATTCGATTCAGTTGACTCTTTATGCAACATTAGTTTCACGCTTTAAAATTCCGTTATCGTCTTAGGAGCCCAGGACTATGGCGCCTACCCGGACTATCTCTGCTTTTCACCCAGGTACTGGTTCGGATTTAGAGAGATAATATTGCTGATTTCCCTACTTATTTAGCTAATGCTTACGAACTTGCGGGCGCACCCGGAAACACTTGCGGGCATTCGACGCTTCCGTCGTTAACTGAGATAGAAAAAAAAAACACAACAATACAAATGTTAAACCGCAAACCAAACAACTCGGCGCAATAAGAGCTTTTTGGGGGTTTTAAAACTAAATTTCCCATGATAAGATCTGCTTTAATAGCTTCCATCTTCGCATGCACGTCACTTAGTCGCTCCATACCACCATATAAACTTGATACAATACCGTCATACTCCGATTTTGGGTGTTCACTTTGGCCCTAGTGTAATATTTTGGGTTTTTAAAACCGCCAATGAAGGTTTACAAAACCTCAACAAACGACAGAGCTGTTATCTTGGCGATACAAAACTAAACTAGAATTTCCGCAGGTCGCGCTTTCACGCTAACTATATTCAAAGAATATCATCTGTGGGGCCGCCCAGCTTATCTACACAATTACAACTTGGCGCATCATTAAGACCTTTGACCTAGCACGTTGCCTTTGACCTCATCAACATAGAGAGATCCCATGGTTTTCACCTATGACCAAGTTGGTTGCAATTGAACTTCATCTTTCAATTTAGGTCCTTTAAAAAAAAAAACTTGAATTAAAAAAATACAATTTAGTGACCACACACACACACCACACCAGCACATACACAACCCACAACACACACATACACACGAAACACGGATTGCTAACACTGCAAAACTAGGGTGTAACTTTAACACGCAGGGGTGTTTAATTTTAACTCCCTCCTGGATTCACTAGGGGACTGCATCCACTGGTGTGGAGTTTACACCATTTTGGTATTAAATTCAAAATTTTTCATACAGATGATATTCTCATTCTCCAGAATCCAATAGGGTGAAAAACGTTTGAATTTGATTGTGATGTTCCTTAAAGCATTGTCATTCGCAGGTATAGTGTACTAGACAATCAACCAACACAACGGTGCACAATCGCAAGTTTGAAAGTGGGGCGCTCTTACAAATGGGCCGTATTACTTTAATCTCCAGATGATCAACAATATCTTCTAGGGGTCCGGTGTCCGTTCGAAATCTTTAGTTGTAAATCAATATCAATGCCAGAGTGGAACGAATTTATGCACTAGTAGGAAAGGGGGCTATTTATGTAACGACATTAGTACCGATATATCGTCGACCACATCACATGCTGTCCTTAAATCTGACGTTTGAAATATTTTGGCTGTGGATTATAGTACTGAGACTGCAAATACACCAAACTACAAAAGTGGTGTGCCCTAATTACTGATATATTAATTAGGCCTATGTGTCTTATGATTATTTAAAACTTATACATACGCTTTTTGACTAAGATTAGGCTAATTCGTCATGCGATTTCACATATACTGTCTTAACCGCGTCGTATCTACAGTGGTTAGCGTTTTCTCCTCACATGAACGTTTACCTGCTCGTATCAACGTTGCAAGCGTTCTCCCTTGCACATAACGCGAGTTTCATATCCTACCTAGCTTCCGTCGTTTCTGCAGACCACCCACCGTGCTTTCTCCTCACATGAAATATATTGCACATACGTCTTATCTGCGTCTATCCGCAAAAATCGGGAGCCAGAATCAAAATGGCGATTTCACATCGAAGATCTATGACTTTGGAGATTAAAATTTTTTTTTGTATTATTGAGTACTGCAAATACACCATGCTACAAAAGTGGTGTGCCCTCGTCCTGAGATATTATATATCCCATGTTATTTGCAGTATTTGTTATAAATTTACCCTCCAAATTTTTATAAGCGTTTAAAAATATTATGTTCTCAATTTATTAAGAAAGATTTCGCGCCGGAGAAGTACTTTTGTTTACTAAAAAGAGAGTAGGTGATTCCCAGTGTTGTTGTGCAAAATACACCTGTATTCAGATATTATTGGGACAATAAGGGAAATGGGGCATTCCCCAATATGTAAACGTAGTAACGGAGTCCACTTGTTTATGCTTTCAGATCAAAACACTGCATGACCTGGGGATTCCCTCACGGAGTTATAAATGTGAATGAATGCATTTCCGATCCACCAATCTATGAAATAATTGGTCTACACACCTGGACCAAATTGCTACCGAAGGGTTTCTTGCTGTAACTAGCCGTAACAGATCTCCCAAACAACCTAGCAAGAAAAAGGTAAAACGGAACCTGGCAAGACATGCTAATTGCATTTATCTACTGGATGTATATATAGCCCCATATTTCTACAAAGGTAGATAGCTCATAAATGCAGGTTTAGGGAGATTTCCATTTTCTGTTAGTATTTGAACGTGCTTTGCATGGCTAATGCCTTCAAGGTGTGTAGGACTTGCAATTGATATTAAAAGTGGAAATGATGGTCATTATTCAGATGGCCGCAGTTTTCCCGCCAAAATTAATTGTGCATCTAGATGATTTGGTCAGACTGCAATCGGGATGGGGCGATCTTTATTTAGCAAATTATATCAGTTTTTAATTCAAACACATTGGGGTCAACTAATGTCGGGGCACTCCTATGCGAAGTGAATGGGTATTATGTGCCTCGGCAGTTGAAAAAATAGGATCCTTTTCGGTCTCTCTTCAAGCCCACCTGGATATCCACGCCTCACCGGGCTCCTTTCCCAGGTCCTTTCATATAAAAATTCACCAAAATACGGGGTCATTCGGTCCCCCAGCTGAATAAGATGGGCCATTCAGGTTGGTGGTGGTTGAAACTTGTTAAGAAGGTGGGCCAATGACGTTAAACCCTGAAGTTAAAATAGGAAGTGCCTCTTTTCTCTAAGTCAAATTGCCATGTGCCATGAAATTATAAATTTGCCTGCCATGAAATTATAAAATTGTTTAAAACGTGGCACGTAGGCTGGGAAAATTTTGCATTTGGGTGTTCAAATTCTTTACAAAGTGGATAATTTTTATGCAAACTTGTGATAAAAGGTGGATAGCAGGAAAGGAAGACAATGGGGTCATGATTATGTGAACATTGTAAAAAGGGGTAATTGTTCCTGTTATAGGTAGGACAGCAGTATAAAGGCTGTCAAGCGGTCTGGACGTCAACAAAGTCAGCATCTCGCAGACCTTGACTGCGAGCTCTTACAGGGGATGTGATATATGTGCTGCACAAATCTTACTACAAAGCAATCATTGAGAAACTGCAGATAAAGTCAGTCTGCATCTAAATGCCAAATAGACGGAATGAAATACCTGACCCGTCGATGAGGAAGAGAATTATCATCAACCTATCTGCAACTACAACGGTACCAACTAAACGGTTTAGACCTCAAGTACCTCGGTCCTAGACTCAAGAGTTAAAGGGCCGTGCCTGATCGCTACTAGTATCGTCCCCATACTCCAAGATTTTACCAGAAGTGGTCAACAGTTTGGTATTGAAGAACGCTACTATTTCTCATTTACCCTGTGAAATTCTTGGGCTAAAGGATATTGGTTGGAATTATGATCAAAATTGTACCCCCTTTTTGGTCACCGATATAATTACACCTAGAGATAGAGGGCTAAGAAAATCATGGTTTTTTTAGCTCTCACATGACAACGGGTTGAAATATCACGCAAACCTACAGATGGGGTTTTAGGGGTGAAGACCATTCTATCAGAAAACTTTATTTACTAAATCGGGTCGGTCCCATTTTAATATATTGTATAATAACCAAAATATAGGCAAAAATTGCACTTAGGTTTTATGCAAATTAGCTTTGTCTTGCCATCTTTCCTTTTTTCCTAACCTTTTTGATATGTTGTTCGGGAGGGTTTGTACCCCAAGTTACAGCAATAAAACCTTCTGTAGCAATTATGTATACTGGTTCATACCGTAGATTGAGTGGCTACTGAGGTAATTTCTGTGAAATCTTGGATTTGCAAGGCTAGTGTAATGTTTATGCATGATAAGTTGTAATAACCTAGTTTTAGGGTACGGTTTAGGAAAGGGAATCTAGCTGTGAGTAGTTAAATACTTATCACTGAGGACTGATGGCCACATTTGTAATCATGAGCTAAACCAGAGCTCCTGGAGCTATACAGTATAATTATAGAAAGTAAGGTGCTAATCACAAACATGGGATGGGACCCAATCAACATTCACATGCACTCCTGTAAGAAGCCAGGACATACACGGTCTCGGTGTTGGGAGCTACATGGCTTATCCACCCCAAAATGATAGAGCCCCCAAAATGGAGAGAGCCAAAAGTGAGTCCAACCATAGGTTTGTGCATTACTTTGAGGTCAAAATTCATTCGTCTGTTCAAAAACAAGAAAATTCCCCAAAAGAGAATTGACACAGAAAAGTAAGGATGACTTTAAGCCTTTGGTTTTTGAGGATTTGTGTCACTTTCAAATAGTTCATGGAACAAGAAGTGCTCAAGCATATACTTGGAACCAGAAGCATATAGACAAAAATTAAGGACTTGTCAGAAAAAGGATGACCAGACTTCTGTTGATTTGCCCGTGTAAAGGAACAAATGTTTGATCTCTGGCTTCTCTCAAAGAAGTCGGGCAAAATTTTGTCCACTTATGGAGTTGAATGGTAGTTGAAGAGTTCAAACAGTGTCTACATCCAGATATCACCACACCTCTGGATTAAAACAAAATTGACAGTTTGCGTGAAGCAGCGCGTAACGGCGACTGACTAGCTTTGGACTCAAAATTAAGTACTACTAGTAGGCCATATCCAAGATTTGCCATGAAAGGAACAATGTTTGATCGCGGCTGCTCTCGAAAGAGTCCGGCAAAATTTTGGTCACTTATGGAGTTTTGGATTAGTTGAAAGTTCCAACAGTGTCTACATGCAGCATCTCAAACACATCTGTTGGAAAAACAAAATTGACAGTTTGGCGTGAAGCAGCCGTACAGGCCGACGACTAGCCTTT